>PVIA01006316.1:0-99335 GCA_004024845.1 Tonatia bakeri | reverse complement strand
CGGGTCACCTTGGCCAGATGGTTTACTTGGTTGGAGCATCATCCCACTCACCAAAAGTTGTAGGTTTGAGCCCCAGCCAGGGAACATACCTTGGTTGAGGGTTCCATCCCCAGTGAAAGTGTGTATGAGAGGCAACCAATGGATGTCTGTCTGTCCCTCTCTCAAATCAATACACATATCCTCAGGTGAGGATTTAAAAAAAAACGTTGGCTGGTCAGAGTGCACTGGTTATTTACAAGTGATTGATCACAGGGAGTCAAAGATTTCTTTATTCCTGCTCCACTCCCACTGCTTCACTGGACTGACCTGGAAGAACAACACACGAAAGAAGCTAAGCAACTTGCCCGAGGTCACACTTCTAAGAGCTGGGCCTCAAACCTGGGAACACTGGATGGAGTCAGCGTTCCTGCAGGTGATCACTCGCCTGCCCCTTCCTGGGAGCAGCTGATTGAAAGAGCCTTTCCCCTGAATAACTGAATACACCTAGTCCCTTGTAGTTTCAACCATTACTCAGACTCGCTGGCCTTTGTGAATCATGCAATGTAATGTGTAGCTTACTCCTTTCGTAAATGCGTGTGTGTATGCATACTAAACTCTGGTGTTCAGGAGTCATTAAATAAAAATCATGTATAAAGTTAATAAGTAATTCTATTAATTTCGTTATACATCCTCATGAAAGCTTTTCAATGTATTCAATGAAAGTATAGATTCTAAAAATCCTTTAGTCATCATGTATGAATTTTGTTTTGTTAACATGTTTTGTTATGTTTTGTTAAATAGAACATACTAAATATTCTATAAAATAAAATATAATAAGTTCAAGATTGTAACTGGAATAATTTGTGTGCTTGGATAGGTATGTTTTCAATACCTTCTTGCATAATACACACCAAATCTAAAAGAAATGTAAAAAATTAGCATGTTTTGTCTAGTGAAACTTGAAAGCGGGCGCCGTCTTGTTCTGCACAGCCACGTGGGGTTCTGCTGCCCACCACCCATAGAGTCCAGAGGCAGGTGTTTGGTCAAAAAAGAAAAGGAGTCTTTTACTTAAAGGCTATACAATTTTGGAAGAATAACGGACTTCTGCCTCAAAGCCTATTCCCTTTAATACCCCCAAAGGCAAATAATCTCTCCACCTCTTGCCAACTCAGTTCAGCGAGGTGCCTGGAATCCTTTCTCCCATTTAAAAACACTACCCTTTGGGAAATACAGGCCGCTTAGCTGGCACCCCGGGCGGTTCAGCTCCGGGTGTCTTTTGGCGTCTGTACGCACCGGTGTCCTTCTCGGGACGTGCTGCCCTTTCCTCTGGCTGCTGCCTGCCGGCCCTGCTACTGCTTTTCGTGCAGGGAGGGGCTTGTAGCCTGGCCACGGGGTCTCCAGGACTCGTGGGACCCTGGCTCTGCCATGGACAAGGATAGTAAGGGGGAGGAAAGAGAGCAAGCTTCTACGTGTGCTCCGTTTTAAATCTTTTGCCCCAAAATCCTATGTGCCATGGAGTGTCCACCTTGTTAGTCAATTAAGGCTAACGTCTACCACTGGCAGCAGCCCGACCAGAGGCTCTGCCCCTCCTCCCACCACTATGATCTGCAAGGAGGTAGGAGGGATTGCTAGGCATGCAGGAGCACAGTGTCTCTGCCCAGTGGGGCGTCACATGCAGATTGTTTACCCTCACTGGGGGGTTTGGCACATCCTGCTGTGGCTTCAATCTGCCACCTTGGAGTTTCTTGCGACCCTTCCCCCTTCTCTGGGGAAGGCAGGCTCTCTCACCATTTCAAGGTTCCCTCCCCAACTCCTGGGAGCACAGCCTCTCTTGCGGATCAGGGTTCTCCTGCTCCCCAGAGATCTGGCCAGACACCCCTGTTACAGTCTCAGAAAGCATTCCTGCCTGGGAATTCCATCCTGGGCTGCTTTGGTGGTTCAGTGGTGGCCTTCTAATCAGCTTTGTTCATGAGAGTGGTTGAAAAGACTGTGTAATACATGATGTGGTTTGTTTCAGTACCTGACAAAAAGCCATTCAGACAGTCCATACTGTTGATGCTCTGACTTTCTGTAACCTCCCTCATGGGCAATTCTGTCTTTCTCGAATAATTGAGGAATGGAGAAAGAGGTCAGGAAGCGAGGCCTGGCTTTGCTGCCACCCCGATACTTTTGTAAGTCACATATCTGATGTCAGAATGTCCTGACCAGGGTCAACATGCCAAAGTTAACCTTCAGCAGAATGATGAATAAGACAAGAAAAGATAGAAAGTTTAGGGTGGGAGTGTGTTGCCTTTGTTAAGCATTCCCCCAGATAAGTACTATTTCAGATGGTCTCTCTGTCTGGTGCCCGGGAGAGTTTTACACCCTAGGTCAACGCACCTTTTTTTGAGATTTAGAATGGGTGGAAAGCGGGCTTTTCTTTTGAAAAGTGGGAGAAGGATGCTTGTACAAGCGAAGTGGCAGCGGAGACCCTATGATAATAGGAAGGAGCACGTATGGAAGTTGAAGTCCTAGAAATGCACTGGAAGCATCCATTTCTAGGAAGCACTTGGACATCTTCCGGTGCACAGGTGCTCCGGCTGGAAGACCACTCCCCTCAATCACGCATCAGTTTGAATTCCTTCCTTCCTCTCTCCAGCCACTGGCCTGATGACTCCCACCTTTTCTCATTCCTGTGGGTGCTCTTCAGTGCCATTCAAACTCACACAGACGCGCACCACTGTCCCTCTAGTATTTACTACCTGCCATGTGTGGGTCCTGTACTGTAGGACACAGGGGTGAGACATGTGCCTGCCCTGGGTGACCTCAGCCTAGCAGGGGAGGCTGACCAGCAAAGCAGCACCCTGGGCAGTGTGGGGGGTGCTCACGGCAGGGGCAGGGCCAAGCTGCACACTTAGAGGAGGTTAAGCCCGTGAAGGCAGGGAGGGAGGGAAGGCCTCACAAAGGAGGAACAGACTTGGAGAAGGGCGACCACCCCAACATCTGAAACAATGACTGGAAGAAAGTGTGATGTGTTGGGAATAACACTGCTCAGGGAATGCTGAGTATGAGATGCACACAGGAACCGCAACCAGCCGGGGAGAAGGCAGGTTCCCTGCGGGCGCTCGCTGGCGATCGCTGTTGTAAAGGCATTTCCTCATATTTGTTGGCATCTCCCGTTAGTCAGTCACACAGCAGAGAACAGAGGCCCTAGGGTAGAGACTGTTTCAATTGCCTGAAGCAGTGATTCTCAGCCTCCCCACCCCACCACCCACGACACCTTCTGTACCTCCTCTGCTAACCAAAGACTGGGCAGAGTGGTTTGGGGTGGGGTCATCGGGAATTTCTTTTTTAAGATTTTTATTTATTTGAAGGGAAGGGAGGGAGAAAAAGAGGGAAAGAAACAGCAATGTGTGGTTGCTTCTTGTGTGCCCCCCACTGGGAACCTGGCCCACAACCCAAGCATGTGCCCTGATTGGGAATCAAACAGGTGACCCTTTGGTTCCCAGGCCTGCACTTAATCCACTGAGCCACACCAGCCAGGGCTCATCAAGAATTTTTAAAAACATCCTTGGTGAAGCTGATATGCATCTGCAGTTGGGGCACAGGTGTGGAACATGCTGGAAAAACCCAGTCTAGGAAGGAGATGTTCCTGGCAATGCTTCAGGGAGAGGCCCTGCGAATTCCACAGCAGGGTTTTGTTTTTTTTGTTTTTTTTTTTATAGCTCTGTGAGCACTCAAAAGGGCCTGCAGAAAGTATGCAGCCCACAGGGAAGGCAGTTCTGGCAAGGGTGGCCGTTCTTGGTTTTTGCCAGGGGTCACTCAGGTCATCTCAAAATAATAGAATTAAATGTGGACCACAGTACCATTTTATTGTTCATACCAAGTATTCAAAAGTTCTCTTTTTTTCCCTCTACAGCTACTACAGGGTGGGCAAAGTAGGTGTGCAGTTGTGAATAGACAAAAGTTTATTCTTGTATTATCATCATGTTATTTATTTGTGTACATAATGAAGACCAGCAATTTGAGCATTTAAGAGATCGTTCCTAAGGGCACTGTGCCACCATGACATTCTTTTGAGCTAATCAAGTTATTGTTATAAACATAACCTTTTTCCACACAAACAACTGTGAGCCTCCTTTTGCCCACCCCCATACTTAAATAGAGAAGCTTTCTCCATCTGGCCTTGTAAACACACATCGCGTGTTTATCAGCATACCTGCCACTTTGGCTTCTTGGAAGCCCCAGCCCGGCACAAGGACTTGCGGGTGCGGCCTGGAGGACCCCCGAGCATTTTGTGTGCCTTTGGGGGAGACTGCCCCGCTGATGGGACAACAGGGAAAGACTTTCAGGCTCTGGGGGTCTTTCGTGGGGGCTTCTCACTGACAAGTCTCAACATCTCCGGATCCCACCTTAAGAAGAATGACGTCAGTTAAGTATTAAGTTATTAATTAATGAATCCAAATGGGGGAAAAAAACCCTACCTCCTCTGTGCTCCCACCAGAAATACAAAAGCACCTTGGACGGACAGTGTGTTCACTGTGTGGGCTGCCGGGCATGTAAGAAAGCTCGTGGGCAGCTGGGTGCACTCAGTGCCTTCTTGTCAAATAATACGGGAAACTGGGTGCATTTGTCATCTTGGTAACAATTAGCAACTTCTTAAAATACAAGGTTCTGACTCGGTGTCATTTAGATTTGTCTGCTTTCACTTCAAAGCTGCAGAGAGTGCCTGTCCGACGTCTTCTTTCACGAGCACACAGGAACCGGGGACATGGCAGGAAAGAGACCAAGCCACTGCCAGGCATTTCTGTGTGACCGACTAGATGGCGCCAGCATTTGCCTGTCCATTCATGTCCTGCTGGCCTGTCCAGTGCGAGCTTCTCTAATTCTTTTATACTTTTGATTACTAGTGACCCTTTCCTTTACCTCTGATCCAGTGGTTTTCAACTGAGGGGTACGCGAATCCTCCATGGAGCTCTAAAATAATGCAAATGTCCAGGCCTTAATTCAGACCTCCACCACCTACACTGTGGGCTAGGGCTCCATTCGCACACATTTTTAAAATACCTGCTGGGGATTACGGAGTGATCTCCTAGGTTAAAAAGTCCTTCCTAACCCATTCATTAACCACCTCTAACTCAGTCAACCTCCACACCTCACCCCCCTCCCGTTCACCCCTACCCAACAAGCCAGTCTCGAATTCTTTAAGGGAGGTGAATACTAACCCAAATGAGAGTTTTTAAATACAATGAAAATTTAAGTGAAGAAGTGTGTGGTTAACCAAAGAAACTGGTTATTCTTTGAAAAAAATAAGCATGGATTCTTTTTCTTTTACAAATTAAGTTTAATTGATAATTCAGCTTCAGAAATAAAAATAACTTCTAAAATGAGAGTATAAACATGTTTATTAAGTGTTTTTCAGAGTTTTTCTCCTTTCTTCATTTATTAGCAGACAGTACTGATCTATTCTCTTGCCCGAATATTACAAAGAAATTAAAATTTTAGGTAGATGAGTTCCCTGTACCCATCCTAAAACACTGCAAGTCCCCCCAGTGGCCTCGAAGAAAGAACGACGACTTCCCGGTTTTTCCTTAATGTCTACGGCTGGAATATAGCACCTGCGTGAAGTGAAACAGGGAGTCAGATTTCCTCTAAACACCACCCAAAGTGTTCGGCACTCAACATAAGGACCTGAGCATTTCAGGAATTTTCTAACTACCAGATACTTAATAAATGAAGCAAATTAAATGAAATTTATAAAGGTCGAAGGTTCTAAATGGGCCAATGTAGTAAAAGTATGAAGTTACCCGACAGTTATGAATGGAACATATCACGTTTCCAGCTGTTGGTGGGAATCCATAAAAATCTGAGAAAACAGATTGTGAGTAACAAGCACATTGCTGCTTTTCTAGTAACACTTGAATGGCTGCTTGCAGCCGTTTTTGTTTACAATCCATTTCCTGATCATTAAGGACTCAGATAGAAACAGAATTCCTGCTTTATTCTCCACAAGCTGTTGACAAGACAGAAACAGAGAGGGGAGTCATAGCGCGTGGCAGCGCAAGCACTGGAGCACACAGACACCCGAGAGATCAGACGACGCTGGGAGCACGTGTGGCGTCCTCGGTAACGGGTTTTAGGTGTGGACGGTGCCAGGCGCAGTGCTCGCTGGATCAGCATGCAAACACAGCAGTGACCACACGCCCAGTGCTGGCAAAAGCATCTAGTCATTCCTACTACACAAAATGAATCTGCCCAAAATATGTAATGGCTCTGCAATTCGAGAACTTATCCCTGCTGCTGTTAAGAATAAGTCCTTCCCTACTAACTCCGTCTCCAGGTAAGAAAACCAAAGGCATAAAGAAATTTGGCCTGATGAGTGATCAATCAAGGTGCTGGTTTCTGACCTATCTCCTGTTGGGAACTATTACTACAAACACCTGTTTATTTCCGAATAGAGCATGTGCCTACAGTCATTTCTCGAGAACCTGTACTAATAAGCAATGGCACAGAAACCTGAAATCAATACTTAATTCTAAAAATCTTGTTTTATCTAGTGATTCCATCTTCCTCTCTGGCAATCAGACTGACTGCTGTGTTTCCTGAGGTCTCTACTTTAGAGGATAAATAAGGCATCGGAATCCACTAACTGGACTGCATACTCCTAAACAATGAAGAGTTGACTATAATCTCTATTTAAACTTTTTAAGTACTAAAGATATTTTCAATCGTCTGGTTCTAATTCCTGGAAGTTCTACCTCACAATATTAAATTCAGCTAAAGAGACAATAGTACCATTCATACTTAAATATTGCTAATCTTTGGATAAGCGAGGAAGTAAAACACTGATATCCCAAACATATTTCCCTGGTGAAAATCACATAAGCATATTAGATACAAGAATATTTTAAAGATATCAAACATTTATTTACCAATATTTTTCCTGGTCTTAAATCTTGAGTATTTTGAAATTTCCCATCTTACACGTTTTTCCTGTCCCTAGCTCCTCCTGTTTATACTACTCAAGTAATTTGCTTTGTTTTATCAAAGAAACAAACAAAAAAACGCTGATATTTCATTGCATGTAGCTAACAATTCAGAAATAAAGAATCCTATTTATGAAGCACACTGCGTCCTAAGCGGTAGAAACTGAACTTCAGCGGTGCTACATTGCTGCCCATTACCGAGCGGGTAAGCCTTTCCCTTCACTTATCAAGGCTGGTCAGTTTCCACTGCGTGGGCGGGGCCGGGGGCGGGGCCAGGCTGGCAGCGTGGGCTCACAGGTCGCTCTCGCCGTAGAGCGCCGAGGAGAAGGCGGCGTAGTCCAGCGCGCCGGGCACCGATCCCGGGCCCTTGTAGGCGGGCATGCGGCTCAGGCAGTACTGCGCCTGATCCGGGGGCAGCTCGCGCCGCAGCTCCTCCGCCAGGATGTAAGGCTGCAAGAGACAGGGTTTGCCGGTCAGTCGCCGGGACGCCTTCAGTGGCCTACTGCTCCTGCTGCTGCTGCCACCGCCACGCGGGGGCATCGGGTGTGGAAAGCAGGGGGAGCTCACAGCCCACCCACCTTCCTCACCCGGTGCCTCCGCGGAGCGGAGGAGGAGTGAATGCTGGGACCCCGCGCACGGGCGGTGGCGTGTGACATGTGTGACTAGTGCATTAGAAAGGGGAGCCGTGTCCTGCTGGGCTTACCAAAATACGAGAAACAGGCTGCAGTGGAGAAAACCCCTCTGTCAAATAAAAACTGGCATTCAAAAATGGAGTCTTTAAAAAAATGTCACATGCCCAACAGGAAATAGAGTAATTCTGGTAAAACGGACTGGCTGGTAAGAGGCACAATAAATGAATAGCAAATGTCATACTGTGATTTATAAAAGGGTTTTGGGGACTTCAATGAGTGATGGCTTATTACCTTCTAGGCCAGGTGGGCTGTCTCCCCTCCACCTCCTCCTCATGAGAAAGGATTCATTTTAAAATAGACATTCCTCTTTTTACCTTCTCTGATGGTGTAAGGGAATAGCATGGCCCTGCTGATGTGTTCTATTACCCACTTCCCTTTTCCTCTCACCCAAAACACTGGGTAAAAGGACCAAATACCTCAAACTGACTTTATAGCTGCTGAGATGTTTTTTGTTGGGAGGATGATACAAAAATTCTAGACTTTCAATTAAACTCCTACTTGCTTTCTAGACTATATGCAGTGAAAACTTGCCAGTTTTTTAACCACTGGACCACTCCAGTGTGTGGGCACAAAGTTAGGGTCATTGATCCTTAAGAGAAGGTCCCGGTTCCCTAATTCTGAATTGTGTTGTTTCTTCTGAGTCTTATATACTAACTCAGAATGCAATATGCGGTGGAACCAGTAAAACACACACAAAAAAACTATAAAATACACACTTGGTTCCTCCCATAAACTCAGTATGAGGCCCAAGCCCAAATTTCGGGAGAATGTCTGTGTTTTTCTGGTCTGGGCAAACCACCACTGTTTCCCTGCTACTTTCTGGGTGCAGTGCTGCTGCAGAATAACAGGCACTGGTGTCAAACGGGTTTTACGTGCAAAGCTGTTCCTGTGCTCATTATGAGAACGCAGTGGGCTGGTGCAAGGGCAGAGGAAAGAAAACCTGCCCGTGCAGACCTTATCGGATGCCAGGATGCGGAAGGAGGCGATGACCTGCTCAGCTGTGTCAGTGTCAGCCGTCTCTCTGGTCATGAAGTCGATGAAGGACTGGAAGGTGACGGTGCCCTGTCCATTGGGATCCACCAGGGTCATGATGCGGGCAAATTCGGCCTCACCCTGTGGCAGGGTTGCAAAGAAACATTTACTTCAAGAGCTCACAACAACGGACAGAACTATTCTCTGGCTCTTCCCTACTGCCCTCATGTTCCTTAGTGTGTAAGAATGTAAGTATTCCTGTATCCCCTTCAGTCCTTAGAGCAATTCCCAGCATGACCCAGGTTCTCCATCCAGTGCTGTAACAGTTGCTCTGGCTGCAAGCCAGAAGCTCCTGAGTGTCAGACTTCCTTCTGCCCTGGGACCCATTGTCCTCCAGGCCTGAATAGAAGAAGAGGAATTCGGGGAGGGAGTTGGGCCCTTCCTAGACAACTGAGAAGAGCAACATGCTAAATAGAAGACAGTTCAGAAGATGGCTCTCATGACTGTTATTTTCAAGGTCTGAGAGGCAGCTCATGTTGAAAATACACACTAGTGGGTAACAGAGAAGTGTGGTGAGTGGTACCATCCCAGCCCACAAAGAAATGTAAGACTTTCTTAGCAACTTATTACTAAAACCTTTTAACCTTGTAAAATATTAGAGGAAACACCACTTAAAAATCATCAGGATACTATAAGCCACTGAGGATATATTTTAACTGGGTGAACTGTATAGTATGTGGATTATATCTCAATAAAGCTGTTAAAAATTACCAGGAAAACTTATGTTCTCTTCCTTCACTGAAAAATATCTGACTGCCCTGGCCAGGTAACTCAGTTGCTTAGAGCACTGTCCTGATACGCCAAGGCTGCAGGTTCAATTCCCCAGTCAGGGTATACATAAGAATCAATCAATGAATGCCTCAACAAGTGGAACAACAAATTGATGTTTCTCTTCCTCCCTCCTCCCTCCCTCCCTCTAAAATCAAGTTTTAAAAATCTGATGAATTACTAAATAAAAATACATGTTCTAGTTCTGTGAAGTTACTTTATATAGTAGCAATCAACCTTCAAAAATATTATCCTATTCAATGACAATGGACCAAACCCAAATGTGCAACTGTCCTTTACAATGGCCACCTCCTGTAAAAAATCCAAGTTCAATAAAATATCCAACCTTAGTGAAATTTCCACTTCTGCCTTACCAAATCATAGCCCATGGAAATCAGGCAGGCTCTGAAATCCTCATGATCCATCAGGCCATTCTTCCTCTGCCAACAAATAGAAACAGACAAGCTGAGACTTAGAGGCAAATGAGCAACTGTACTTGATCCAGGGGACACCTGGAATGCAATGGAAGGACATACTCAGTGCCATGGAAAATGACTAGTCAGGAGCTGACCACGGCTACCCACTGATGACAGAGCATACCCTACACCACTCTCAGGCCCTGGGCTGGGATGGAGTGGCCCTTCCGTGTGGCAAACTCGGCCTTAGCCCTGATCCTGTGAAGGTCTACACAGAGCAGCTCGCAGAGAGGCCAAATGGACAATGGCCCTCCCAGTGGAGTGAAGACCAGGCAGGATGCACAGTGGCCCAGGTTCTGTGACACAGGTGTCCACCGGAGCCCTGGGTGTGACGTGGAGCACAGGCTGCGCTGAGGACTACCTTGAGGGTTTTGAGAGGACAGTTACGGTGCCAGCACCAAATATAAAACTAAAGATAAGAAAACATTTTTATTATTAGCCAAGACAAGTAATAACTAGAGGTTGTTTTCTGGTATTTTCATAGTCCCAAAAGCTCACATCAGAGGTTCCTTTTTCTGTGAAAGTCTGGTCTCACACCTCCGTGATCAGCCCTCAGTCACCCCTGCCCCTCTTTGCAGCAGTCTCTGAAGCGATGCTTCCCACTGTGGACACTCCTCCCTCTCCACCGCCTCCCTCCGGCTCTCCTGCTCCTTTTGTCGGGGTTAATTCCCTGGGATCTGGGCCTTCTCTCTTCTGACTCTCTAGACCTTCTCTTGCCAGAGATGACTGTTAGGTTTCAGCCCTGCAGTCCAGGGCGGGATGCTTCACTGCACAGGGCAGCTCCAGTTCAGCAAGCACCCTTTTCTTGTGTTCTCAAGCTCAGAGTTTTCAAGTCATTTTCAATCTTTCCCTTTCCCGCAGCAACCTGTCACTAAATTGTCAGATTTCTGAGATAACTGATCTATCTGTTCTCTTCTCTGCATTCCCAGCACTCCTGCCCCTCAGCTGGGAAGTTCACGTTCCTCTTCCCTCACATCTGACCCTCTGCTCACATTATCTCACGTCCCTGCAGCCCCTCTTACCTACTAGGCACATTCTTCTGAGGCCAGCTGCTTCAGACCTACCACACCTACTCTCTACAGCTCCAGCAACAGGCCTGCAGGCCACAGGGTTGGGCCTCTGCTATTTCTGTCTCTCCTTTTTAATGAGAAGAGGAAGTGAAGTGGATTGTGTTGATGCTTAACATTAAATGCTTAACATTTAATTTAAACAAATGTTCCAACTTAGAAGGCTCTGCATCAGCCTCCTTGGACTTTTGTTGCAAAGGACAGTCACATTATCTTGGATTCAAATAAAGATGCATTTTTAATGTGACATGGCCCAAATGAGCGAGAGCTGTCCAACAAGCCAGAAGGGTTTGTTCAGGAACAAGGACCAATTATTTCCCACCACGGAAACCTGAATGTCGATGAATGAAGTCAGGGCAGCACCACAGCAAGTTTCCACACTAAGAAGCAGAAACCAGGCCAACGTCCATCTCTACATCCATATGTAATTCCTTATTCAGGCCTCGGCCCCCAGTCAGAAGTCTACTATCTGGGGTCTCTAATGGGCCTGCCTTCGGCCGGGCCTGCCCACAAGCATCTTAACCATTTACTGATATTTGTAAATCATTAGCAGGGTCCCAAACAAAATAATGGTACATCCTTTTTTTCATATCTTTAACAAATGGAATGTGGCCTTTATGATGAACAAACTGGGGATTTTCTTACAGATAATTGGTGTTAGGCAATATCAAAATCAAAGTACACTTAACATTTTATGAATGATCACCATTTTGTTGGTGCACTTTCCTTAAAACATGGCAAGAGTCAATTTTGTTAATTAAAAAGAAAATTAAGTTTTATGTGTCACAAGAACAGGTTATATTTCCATCATGTACTTTACCTAAATAGTTACTTAGGAAAACTACCTCAGAGGTTTATATTATGTGACCTAAATTCAACAACCACATTTTGTAATGGGTAAATGTTCACATAGAACCTTCACTAGCGTTGCTGCCAAGTACAGAGGGGTTTACGGAGTCACCTGCTCACAACAGCACACAATCCTGGATGTCTGTTCACCTGGGCAACATCAGAGCTTAGCACACTCCACAGTGGTGCCTACTTCCCTTTGGTGTTAATCATCCTCTGTCCCTGTAACCTTGCTAGGGCATTAAGACTTAAACTAATAACATGGGTATTATCTTAAACATATTTGAATGTCTCCGGGACCGCCTTTCAAAGAACTTAAGGGGGACGTACCCGGTCGAAGTGGTTGAAGGAGGCTCTGAACTCGTTCATCTGCTCTTGGGTGATGCCCTTGGCGTCCCTCGTCAGGATCTGCGTCTCCACCTCGTTGATGGTTCTGGCGATGGTCGTCAGCAGCAGCTCCCACCCGACACGAATGTGCTACCAGGAAAAAGGAACGATCAGCAACAGGGGCCCCCAGCACATCAATCTTGTCCAAAGGGAGATAAGTAGGGCTTACTACAGACTTTCTACACTGTTTTACTCCACTTTTGGCGAGATTCTGCAGTGGGAAATACTCAGAAGCAAGGCCAGGGTTCTAACAGTGACCACTGACACTTTTTACACAAAATACTCAGTGCTCAGTCTCCTTGTCACTAGAAATATCTTCTCATTTCCAAAGTAGCAGGAGGGGCCTTTGGTTATATCTACTGGTGCCCAGGGAGACCAAACTGGGTCCAACTGGTAGACATGTAATTTCTGGTCATCTCTCTGCATCTGTGCAATGACTTCCTGCTCTGATGACGTTGCTGATGACGTCATTATGCAGTGCTTGTTATAGTTCACAAGCCCTCTCCCAAGTGGTGATGGAAAGATCCCTACCTTCCACACCTGCAGAACTTAACAAGGTCAAACAAGACAGGTGTGGGAGGAAACACCCCAAGTGAGACGGTCACAATCAGGAACAGTGGCACAGGCGTGCGTGGTGACTGTACCTCCATGGTGTAGTTTGTGTGCCTGTTGTCGAAGACCAGGGCCTCCTGGATGAGCTGGTGGTCTCCCTCGAGCTTGTCGACGTTGTTTTTATAGTTGATGATGTTGTGCTCGTACTGCTTCAGCTGGTTCATCTGGTCCTCCAGGGACGCTGTGATCTGGATGGAGCTCCGGGCAATCTCCTGATGCAAAGCACAGGGGACACATGGGTGAGGGGGAGTCGGCACGGCCACTCTGCTCTGGACGCTACGCCAGCAGCAGCCAACGTTGCCTCGCTGTCTCAGATGAGGTAGGAAAACGGAAAGTACCACAGAACAGAACTAGCTCTAGTTCTGGTCCATCTAGAAAACGAGAAAAAAATCAACTAGGATCAAGAAAAACGAAGAGGGGTAAGAAATGGACCACTCCAGCTTCAGTGCAGAGGAGGTGGGTCCCAGCCACAGGGTCCCTGGATCGGCAGCCCCAGCAGCTACTGTGCCGGCAGCTGCCATGCTGGTCAGGGCACCGGTGCAGCCTCGGGGTGAAAGGATCGGTTCCAGCTTCAGATGTGCTCCTCTCAGAAGAAAGTTAACACTTTATCACCAAAAGAGAGGTTGGGAGAAAAAGAAGTGGGCCACTACACATCTCCCAGCTGTTCCTGGTGATGAAACGAACCCAGAAAGCAGTGCTGCTCAAAGATCACTCTGCCTTACTTCAAGTTCTAAATATGCAAAGTGTTTGTGACCCTTCACGTGTCCCTCCTCCTGAGGGGCGGGGGGTGGGGAGTGGCTGACAGCCTAGATCCTGCAGAGGTTAAACCGAGAAAAAGCCCCATTCTCATTTTTAATCACGAAGTGAAGGGGTGGCAGCAAGAACAACCTTGTCCCCGTGAGTGTGCCATGCCCTGTGACGCCCGTGGGCACACTGGCTGCAGAAGCCTGGGGACAACCAGAGCTACGGCACGAGAAGCCCCACAGCTGCGTCAGCTCCGGGACTGACTTCCAAGTCGGAGAAAACTCTCTGAGGGCTCCAGCCTACCTCCATCTTGTTCTGGATCCAGGGCCCGATGGCGTTGGCCTGGGCGGCAAACTGGCGCCGCAAGCGCTCGTTGGCGTGCTGGCGGGCCAGCTCCTCCTGCAGGGACTGATCCCGGATGGGCACCAGCTGCTTCACCTGTCAGGGCCCAAGGGCAACAGGGGTTAGAGGCCAGCTTTGGGGGTGACCAAAGGATGGAGTGATGGTTTAAAAGGTGGGGATAGCAGGGGTGAGGGTGGGGGAGGGGAAGGGAAGGGTGCGGGACATAAGGAGAGGAAGCAGTGTGGGAGTCCCAACTCTAGGACTAAAAGAACAGTCCATTCTAGCTTCGACTGCCACCCAGTGCCACCCAGTGCCACCTAGTGCCTGCTTAAGGCTGGGTGTGTCTGTGATGGGGACACTGAAATTCCTCTCGGCTACAGCTCTCACCCCACAAGCCCAGGTCTGGAGTATAACACAGGATTTGTGAACTTGAATGAGGGAAAACTGGCATTTTTATTTTCACTCTCTAATGGAAAGTTAGTACTTCCTTGGATTATGAATGTTGGCAGCAAGTCCACAGTAGGATTTGGCAATACTGTGACTTTATTGCAACAGAAATCACAGATATTCTCATATAACATTGGTGACCACCTGCCTCTCAAAACACCGCTGCTTCAGCACCCTTAGACCCCCCTTAGATCGTGGTTTTAATGTGTTACTAAGAAGCACATATATTACTACATCCCAACTCTAAAACATATTTTAATGACTATAGTTTAATGTAATTTCTTTCTGTTGTAACCTTTAATTATTTGTTTGCATTTACAAATATTATTATCAGGAAGGATCCACAGGCTTCCCCAGACTGTGAAAGGGTCCAAGACAGACCAAGCCAAGGAGCCCGGCTCAGTCCTGTGGGATGCTGGCCGCCAGGAAGGCACTGCGCCCACCTGCCCCTGCATGTCCACCCCTCACACCCCAAGATGTGCACTTTAATGCTATCCTCCATTCTCTCTGAATCAACAGACAGAAGAGCTGCTTCAGAAGGCTTTTTTGTGTCTGCTGCAAAACTGCTGCTGAAGACATTATTCAACTTCCCTTTCACAGAAGTCCTTGCAGCCAATCTGCTTTATGACTTAGTGAATGGAGAGGAGTTTGTCTCCCTCGAAGAAGTGGCATTTCCCTTTTGTCAAGGAACCTACCTAGCGGAACACATTCCCTTTTTTCTCTTGGCTGTCAGAAGACCGGGGCTGACTCCCCACTGTCCCTTTCCCGTGCCTGGTTATCCCTTTTGCATTGTTATAACTACACAACTGCTGTGTGTGTGTTTTCACAGCAAGCACTCACGGCCATGGGACTCACTCCCTAACAAGTGTGTGAGCCCATAGATGGCTGTGCTGTAATATTAGCCATGAAAATGAATCTTTCTTAAGAAGAGGACCACAGGCTCAAATGAGCTCATTTTCACGATCACTGAATTTTTTTTTTAATCCTCACGGGAGGACATTTTTTTTTCACTGCTCTTAGAGACAGAGGGAGAGATTGAAACATTAATGTGAGAAAGAAGAATCGATTGGTTGCCTCCTGTACGTGCCCAGGCCAGGGGGACTGGTGCCTGGACTGAGAATCATATTCATCTGATCCCAGGGGTCACATGCACCTGAGCCTGCGCCCTAGGTATGTACTCTGACTGGGAATCAAACCTGCAACCTTTCAGTTATGGGACAATGCTCCAACCAGCTGAGCCACACTGGCCAGGGCTATCACTGAATTTAAGGGAAGTTTCCCACGATTTAAAAGGCAGCAAATTAGAAAGAGTACTTTAGTTCTCCAGGTATGGTTTTCTAAGCAGTTCTTCTGAATTGAAAATTCACACACACTTGAGACATGTTTATCCCACATTCTAAAAATTCTTTAATGGAACACTAACAGGTAAGATGATGCCACCAAATCTTCAGCTGGGGATTTAAAAGTGGTTTCCCTTATGATATCAGTATCATAACCTTTACAGATTTTGCCAACATTTATAAGACTTTCTGGAAGAAAAATCATCTCTCCTTTCCTCACAAACCACGGAGGTTGCTGAATGGAATCTAAGAATTTAACATATTTTGTCTGTGAAATTTGGGGTAAATGAAGCAAAGTCAGGCAGCCACTCTAACCCCCCAGGGTTCTGTGACTGCCCTCAGCCCTGGCTTCACAAAGGGCCCGGCCCACACCCAGCCCCTGACACCTGCCTTCTCCCACTTGGTCCGGAGTTCGTCCATGGTGACGGTGCTGTAGGGGTTGCTGGAGCTGACCCGGATGTTGTAGCTCTGGATCACCTTCTCCACCTCGTTCTGGATGGCCATGATGGACTGCCGCTCACCGTCTGCCTCCGGCAGCGTGGCCTTGAACTGCTCGTGGGCAGTGATCAAGCTCTAACCAGAGACACGAGAGGGGAAACCGGTCTCACTTATGTGAACCTCACAGCCTCCCACACTCCCACCTGCATGTGTATAAAAGCCTCTGTAACGATACAAACCTCTGGAGAAAAACAAGTTCTGGATGTTTTGCAAAAGCTATTTTGTGCACAAAAGTCAAGTTTCTTGAAATAGAACAAAAGGTATCAGGATGACTTTAATTGATGGCTATAAATACAAACTCTTCAAAAAACAATGTTTTCTTTTTTAAAAAAAGTCTTATTTGCTTTCATTATTTTCAGTCCTCACCTATTGTTTAGGCAGTACTCTCCACTGAGGAGTTGAACTTAACTTCACTGTCCTTTCTAATGACAGTTTTACCTTTAAAGTCCAACAAAATAACCCAGCGTTTGCTGCGTTTACGTCTAGAGATCACTAGGAAGCATATCCCTTACTCCTCAAAAAAAAAAACCCTGCAGAAACCAAGAGACAACAAGTCGTTCCCTTAAGGCTTTGTAAAACCACCATCTACCAATCAGGCCATTTGGACCTGACCTGTGAGACAGCAGCCCTTTGGTTCAGCTGCACGTGGATGGCACGTGGACCACCTTCTAGTGCAAAGTAACATTCAGTTCATGTGCTGCCACGGCCCAGCTGCCAGCACCTTGCACTGAACAGAGAAACAACTTCAGGCATTGAGTACGGCTGGCTCCCTGGGCATCTCAGAAGCCTCAGTCACTCCAAACATAAATGAGTTTAGGTGGCTTATCTCTGACAGAGTGCACACAAGACACACCATCACTGCCTCCTCCACAAGACAAAAGCAATGTTCAGTAAAGTAATTTCTTTCCCCTTCCTCCTTCTAGAAGGCCTCTTGCTAGGGACAAGTGGGTTTGAATCCCAGTCTTCAGTTCCTCCTTTATATTTGGATCCCTTTTGATGACCCATCTATTTTACAGAATAAAGAATTTAAAAGTACTTTCTTTTTATATTCTATTACACATCAAATTCACTGTCCAAGCAATCCAAGATATATTGGATCCTGGCTATTGGAGAGTAACTCTCCCCCCTAACGTGGCCACTTAGCAGTCTTATTTACAACCTCTACGTCAAGCAGGAATAAGAAGAATATTTGTATTGTGGGAGGCAGGCAGTGCTGATCTGTGGTTGCTGATGCTTTATCATCTGGCAGAAGTCAGCAGACTTCAATAATCAGCAATGTGCCCGCATTCTGCCCCGTAGTTAACTCAGCAGCCAGGAAACCCACAACTCTCCGTGAGAGATTCCAAGAGCATTCGTGTCTGTTTTGCTCAATGATCCCACATTTTTGCTAAAGAACGGATCCTTTTAGATATATTCACCACCATCTGACTGATGTTCATTCGGTTACTTTGGCAGCAAAGGGCGGAGAGCACATTTTAAAGCTAAAGCTGGAAGGGTAACGTGGGCCTTCCAATCACATTTCTCTCAGCAGGAAAACGAAACGAACTGACGAGGGTCGGGCGGCGGGGGCGGGGCCCACCTGGATCTCCTCGATGCTGTGCACAATGAACATGTCTTGCAGGTCCTCCATGGCGCCTTCCATCCAGTTGTTGAAAGGAGCAGCTCTCTTGGCAAACTCCAGGTGGAGCTGGTCGATGGTTTCTAGCAATTTCTCAGTTCTCTGAAGATTAAACAGAAGCAAGCGTCATCAGAGGTGAAACAATAAAAATGTTCTGAAAATGGAGCAGACGCGCTCCAGAACAATGCACCATCCCCTGATGCGTGGTCAAGCACGATGTTCTCATCATTACCGCGTTTACACACAAGACCGGCACCTGTTCCAACAGGCAGGCTGCACCCTGCAGGTCTCTGAAGGGTCTTCTCAACCAGAGAAGGATCCCATAACCTCTGAAGTAGCCTGGTTTTGAAAGTACTTAGAAGGCTCTGTTAGGCAGCAGCAGGGAATGAGTGGCCAGAGGGGAAATAAAGCGAGGGCCCTCGCCATTCCAGTCTAACCGAGAACTTAACACAGGAGGCTGGAAGCAAAAGGAAGTCAAGTCTCAGCAGTTGGCTCAGCAGTGCTGAGCTCAGTCTGATGACACTGTTGGGTGTCCCAAGCGGGACAAGCAAACAGCACGGGAGAGGGGAGTCCTTGAGATGGTGCTGAGATAAAGGGCTTCTGTAACGATCTTACTACGATTGCTGGGTGTCCTGAACATCACAATAAGAATCACACAGGGAGGGGGTGGGCAGTCCTTGAGACTCTATGCTGGGAAAGGGAGCTTCTGTGACAATGTCACTAAGACAAAGAGCCTTTACTAACTGAGAAAAAAGTCTTTGTAGCTGTACATTATTCCCAAGGGGGAGGGAGGGGGCACCTAGAGGCCAGCTGAGGTACATAACTACTGAACCCCAATAGTCAGGGTACTTACATTAGCTAACGGCCCACTTGCAGCCTCGGCTCAAGTGTATACAACAAACTCACTATCCTACCAACAAACTTACTAACTACTGTCTTCCCTCCACATGTGGGGCATTCGGACTAGCTGGGTGCCCACTTGCAGCTTCGTGCTCATGTGTGTTTCCCACACAAACTTGCTGTCTCATTTCCACTCCACCTGTTCCTCTCTCGCTTGAACTCACCTCATGCGGCGAGACGGGAACCCAGTGGGGAAGGGGGACCCCCTGACTGGGCAGGCAGAGCCCCCACACGCCACCTCTCTGAAAACAGAGAAGCCACAGAGGGCACGTAGTAACCTGGTTTTTAAGTTCGAGGAGGTGACTCCCTGACCACACTGGGTAACACAAAAGTCGGGGCAGCTGCCGTGTTTTCGGCAACACTGTGCAGAGAAGATGCCTTTCTCAAAAGCCACGCACCTCGAGGAGACGGAAGAACTACCGCTTAATGTTCTCTAGTCCCCATTCAGCATTTAACACAGACTCTTTGGGTGCCTTTCGGACACACGAAAGCACGAGGCTTCGGGCCAGAGTGTGGCCCCACTTGGGTCGTGCGGTGGAGAGGAGGGTGAGCAGACGACAGGGAAAGCGCCCGGTATTTACACATCTTCCATAATCACATTTGTTTCCTTCCTGTTCTACGATATACGAGCTGTGTCTGTTACACACCCGGTCCTTCCGCTCCCTCAACACTTCTTTCTCCAGGTGGACATGTAACGGCCATTTGGCATCTAGGATTGCATCTGATATCATGTATTTTAAAATTTCCCTGGAGTTAGGGTGAAAAGTCTCGGAAAACTGGTAACTGCTTCTTTCCTTCACGTCATCTGGGTCTTCATGGTGAAAGATAAGTAGATATAGTCATCGCCCCCCTTATCTGCGGCTTCAATTTCCACGGTTTCAGCTACCCACAGTCAAGCACTATCTGAAAATACGGCATTTCCCCAACCAAGGACACCCTCTGCTCCCACACCCAACCATTAGCATCGACATGGTTTGATGATCCAGGATCAACAGAAGCAGATGACATTCCTTCAGAGGTAATTCCAGAAGGTCAGCCATAGCCTAACCTACATTACCCGGTGCTCCTCACCTCATCACACAGGCGCTGTGTCATCTCACACTAGCACAAGATGGTGAGGACAGGATAATAAGATATTTTGAGAGAGAGAGACCACGTTCACATAACTTTTATTATAGTATATTTTTTAAGTTGTTCTGTTCTATTATTATTGTTGTTACTCTGTTACTAGGCCTAATTTATAAATTAAGCTTTATCATAGGTATGTATCCATAGGAAAGAACATATGTACAGGGTGCAGTATTGTCTGTGGTTTCACGCCTCCCCTGGGGGTCTTGGTCTTTCCCCTGAGGATAAGGGGGGCTGTAGTACAGTTAAACACCAGCTGCTTCCTGCTGTTTATCCTCGTCTTAAACTTGAGTAAAGCCAATTCATCCTGACTCTTTTCCTACTATTTTCCTTGCATCAACATTTGTTGCCATTTCCCTTTGCATGTATCGAGTTAAGTCCTTCCTGACCTTGACTCAGTCACAGCTCAGTTTACTCTTACATAAAGGTTTTTGGAAATTCACTGTAATTACTACTGGATACAAAATCGGTTATGCCCTATCTCGTGACCTCTGGATTTTTTAATTCAAAAGTACGGTGCACCGCTGTATGGATAAATTATAGTACAAAGTTTCCAACTTCCCATTTGCCTCTTTTTCCTACTTTTCATACTCTCTTTAGAGGTTATGAAGAGAGTATGAAAAGTCTCTTCATATTCTCTTCATATAAGAGAGTACTCTCTTCATACTGAAGCCTTTCACTGGATAATCTGTTTTGCTTTATACATGCAATGCCACAGAAAAACAAGAAATTAGTATCAGGGACTTAATTAAGAAGTCTCTATTTGCCCTGGCTGGTGTGGCTCAGTGGACTGAGCACGGACCTGTTAACCAAGGGGTTGCTGGTTCGATTCCCCGTCAGGGCACATGCCTGGGTTGCAAGCCAGGTGCCCATAGGGGATGCCTTGAGAGGCAACCACACGTTTCTCTCCTTTTCTTTCTCTCTCCCTTCACCTCTCTCTCTTTAAAAAAAAAAAAAAAAAAAGCCTCTACTAAAAGGTTTCATGTTGTTTTGGCAAGGTAGCTGAGTTGGTTATAGTATTTTCCCTATACGCCAAGGTTCCGGGTTTGATCCCCAGTCAGGGCACATACAAGAACCAAACAATGACTGCATGAACAAGTAGAACAACAAATTGATATTTCTCTCTCTCTCTCAAATCAACACTTTTTTAAAAAAAGGCTGCACGTCACCGGTGGCTCAGAGACCTCACCTCCAGGGCCTCTCTCCTCTTCTGCGTCAGCGTGCCCAGTCTGTCCCACTGGTCACAGATCTTCTGGCAGCGGTCGTTGACGTTCACGGCATCATGATAGTCCAGCTCGCTGTCAGAGGTGAAAAATAAAGATCGGCTTTCACAGCTGACGTCAGGAAAAATGAACATGGGTCCAAATAAATGGATCACATACGTTTTTTTTTAAAGGCTCTGAGAGAATTGGCAGGTATTTCACCGTTTCATTAACCATCACCACTGCAAACACGATCCCTATTCTGACAAATTATGAGAAAAATTAGCAAAACTTTGCTGGTCAAAAGGTTTGTAAACAGAGACAAATGCTGTCTTTTTGATGCCTCTGACTGATTATTCTCCTTTTGATTTCTTGGCCGGACCCCCAGAGAGCGTTATTTTAAGTGGCAGTGCACCGGTAAGCGACGCCAATGGTCTGACCTGAGGACAGCCCTGCAGTGCAGCCACAGCAACTGGAACGTCAAAATGAATCAAGGGGCGTAGGTGTCAGCTTGCACCCGTGTGTCCGAGGTGCCTCTCAAGGGCACTGGGCCTCACCTGTCACAGCAGGATGAGCACCCTGTCCTGAAGGGGCAGTGGGACTTGGGCACCAGAGGGACGTGTAATGCCCGGCAGGACAGAGCCCTTCCTCTTGTGGACAAAGAGGTTCCTACTTGTCTCAGGCACGGTGTGACAGCGAGAACAAGATTTCTCACTAAGTGACTCCTTGTCCTCACCAGCCCACCCAGACATCCTAACAGGAGCTTTGTGATGTGAAGTTATGTGAATCCTCTACTCAAGCAAATTTCAACTAGAAGGTCAACCTGGTATCTCCAGGGATAAAACAGACTAAATGCTGTAGACAATTTAAACACCCTCTAGTTAAGATCAAAGTGAGACTCACAGAGGTTTAAAGGCGTCTTCAGGAGACTCCTCCAAGCAGCCCAGACAAGGGCACCTTCTCCTACTACACCCAGTCCTGATGCTTCCATTTAGTTCTTAACAAACCTTAATTATATTTAACAAGACCTTAAATTCGGGCAATGGCTATTTGTTACTTGTTTTTTCCCCTCTTAAATAACATTAACTTGTCCTTATTGAATGTCCCTGTTTCTGTCACTGGATAAAGGAGACGCATATGGCTGTGACCCTGGAGTTCTTCCAGTGCCTAAGAAGCTCCCTGTCACCGAATTAAAGCTCGTTGCTTTATGAGCAGCTTTCTACACACACACACGTGTCACTGACTGAGAGGAACTAAGACTCTTGTGCTTATTTTTATAACCAAATAACCAAACACACCAGCACTTTGCACAGCCTTGAATGGGAAGTGAAAAGGCTGCAGCTCTCCAGAATGTTGACATTAAAGAGGAGAAGGACTTCAAACAAAACCCAGGAATTGTACTGTTGAGTAACGGAGGCGCCAATGCTCGGGGCTCGCGGTTATATTCAGGGTGAACGTTCCACCCTCTTCTCTTAACTCACGTGTGCTGGTGCCACCCACACCTGCTCTTGAGGAGTCAGGGCCTGCACTGCGGGGCACACTATTCTACACGCACTCTCAGAACTGCACGCACAGTTTGAGTTCTTATTTCAGGAAAGTTAAATGGGACAGGGTCATTGACAACATGAAAAGGAGCCCAGATTTAAATTCTGTACATGGTTCTTCTCTGGACTAGGTGAAGAGATAGGCATTGGATATACCCGGAATCATAAGGATCATTAAAAATTACTACTTAATTTTGCCCTGGCTGGCATAGCTCAGTGGATTGAATGTGGAATCGCAGGTTCGATTCCCAGTCGGGGCACATGCCTGGGTTGCAGGCCACAGCCCCCAGCAACTGCACACTGATGTTTCTCTCTCTCTCCCTCTTTCTCCCTCCCTTCCCTCTCTAAAAATAAATAAATAAAATCTTTAAAAAAAATTACTACTTAATTTTCATGGGCAACACTTAAGACCATTTCGAATGACTCTTGAGAGCTACTGCAGAGCATTGAATGGCTGGAGTCTCTTTCACCCCGTTTCATTTGCGAGTGTCCACAGGCAGCCCGACACCCATCTGCAGGCGGTGGGAGAAGTAGGACTGCAGTGCAGACAGATGTGTCGACCAGCACACTGCTAAGAGGCTGTCTGGGCTAAAATAACTCTTGAAATAGGACAAACCTATTAACTAAGAGGTAAGGAGCATAGGAATTTTAAAATATAGCATAACAAAATAAACGTTTATGTTATCATTATGTGACAAGCTCTAAAAATTTGCAGACGTATCAGTGATTATGACGAGGGGAAAGGAGAAGGGATGAAATTTTGCGTTTATCGAAAGGGGACAAGGGTCTTTAGAGAAGCTTGGAAAGACCGCGGGCAGCCTCTCCCAGAGGGCGGCCACGGCCACAGGCTGCACCCCACACAGAGCAGCACTAGTGGATGGTGGCATGGGGCTGCCCTGTCTCCTCCTACAGGGCTCAGGCACCATCTCTGTTTGTTTCAGTTTCTGGACAGGAGCGTGGTTGCCGCCTGCACCTGGGCCTGGTGGGCCCCCTATCCGAGCTGTGCTCCAGGACCCCTGCTGTGTCTCATGCTCCTGCAGGTGCACTGCCTGTTCTGGGGCTAGGGTGCTGCAGGACGAGGCACACAGGGATCCCCCAGCACCAAAGAACTGAAGCCAAAACAGTCCGTCCTTTAGAAAAACAGGACGAATCCTATCCCAGACTCCTCCAGCTTCACTCTCCCTAAATTCCGCACATAAAAGGAAGGCCAGGCCCAGGAGCCTTCCACTGGCCCACGCCTGCAGGTGTCTGCAGCTGCACGTACTTGAGCTCCTGCGCGATGGCGGCTATCTGCTCCACGCGGTCCTGGTGCGCTGCCAGGTCGCTCTCAAAGGCCTCGTGCTTCCTCAGCAGGGCCCGCACCTCCGTCAGCGACGCCGACTCGTAGTCTTTCTGCAGCAGGATCTGTTCTTTGCCTGCAAAGTTTGTCACAAGAGTGAGAACACTCTGAAGTCACATGGCAGCTTCTCTGTGCCTGCACAGTGCTCGGGGATCATTAACCCGGAGAGGAGGGGCAGGGAGCCAGGCCGAACACGGGCGGGAGCATCGCACCCAGGTTCAGGCCTCAATCTGTGGACAATGAAAGCCCAGGTCTCCAAACACAGGGGAAGCCAGCAGGCTGCATCCCAATAACACACCTGCCTTGTTCGTGATCCTGGTAGGGAGGGTATGCTTCTCCAGGGCGCCCCTCGGTCAAGTTAGTAATTATTAGCTCAGTCACCTGGACTCATCAGGCAACGCACTTGAACTCTGTCTGCCCACCCTAATTCTTTTTGTTTGAAAGCTTTATTTTCTGTGGTAAATGTAGTCTGTAGTTTTTTTCCTAATAAATCAGACAGTTCCTCTCTGAGTGTCTACCTACTTCCCCACAAATATTTCTTAAATCAAGCAATGGCTGGACACACATTCTTTCCCTGGTTGGTGACCTTTAAGAATTTAATTCTTCAAAGCTAGAAACAGAAAGCAAATGATCACATATTTAATAGTGACAGCCCAGCACTAAGTGCCGGAGGCTGATTTAAATGCTTTATAAATATGGACTCATTACATCTTCCTCCAAATTCTGTGTGTATAGGTGTGGGGGGGGGCAGGGGGTTGGTTTCTGTCACTCCCTCTGTGAAGAGGACAGCAAGGCACTGAGAGGTGAGGACTCCCCTCAGAGGCACAGAGCTGACAGGTGACAAGACTGGGGCTCCAGGCTGGGGCCTCTAAGTGTTCCGGGGGCAATCCCATCAGTCGCACCCTCAGAAGGCACCCGGGACCCCAGGATGAGGGCACCTCCTGTTCCTCGACAGGATAGGGGTTTAGCACAGCAGACAGCAGCCTGCAGGTGACAGCAGGACCATGGTCCACGGCTGCGGGAACAGGACTGAGCAGAGCTGAGGGAGGGAGGTGGGTCTGAGTGACTTGAGGACACTCAGAGTAGACAGTGCTACCTGCCTTCTTCCTTTCCAAGCAACTTTCTAAGTAGGAAATTATGCTACTTTGTGGCATTTAATAAATGTCCTATCTGCAGAAGCCAGCCTGTCTGACCCACAGTTAGGGAATGAACAGATACTTATAGAACCAAGTAAAGGAAGTCAGAGGGGTACACTAGGCCCTGCGTAGGCAAGTGTGGGAAGAAGGCATTTCGACAGGTACATTATCTGCTTGATTAGAAAAGGATAGGTTCAGTACAAGAGAGCAGAGTGGAGAGAGGCGGGCACCCCCGCCTGCAGGGTCCCCGACATCAGGACAGAGTGAGTAACTGCACCGTGGCTCTGTCCCCGCCCCGAGCCGGTCGCTCACCATAAGCCCAGGTCTCGTGCGTGGACGCCTTCTGCCGGAACTTCTCGGCCAGGTGCTCCACGCGCTCCAGCCTCCGGATCTCATTCAGCAGCCACTCCTCGTAGCCCTTCTCCGCCTGCTCCAGCCTCTGCCAGGCCCCGGCAATGTCCTGAGGGCAAGGACAGCCAGGCCTGGGGTCACACTTGGCCTCTCAGGAATTCCTGTGAACCCCTCCACCGCGAGGCACACACTGTCGTCCTGTTTTCTTTCCCTTTCCTCACCTTCCCCCATGACCATTCAAATGTACCAGCTTCTGAATGTCTACTTATCGCTGGGGCCTTTGAAAACTGGCCCAGTTGTCCTCACAAGTGAACAAATGCCTGAGACTCTCCAGATGTGGCCATCAGAGGCTAACAGGGCTTTCCTTTTCTGGCCAGAAGACGAGGACGCCTTCTCACAACCACTTAGAAAGTGACTCAATTCACAATTGCTTTGACTCAGTGACCGGGCTCAGCCAGCCAGCGGCCGGCGGCTGACAGCTGTCTCCTAGACATCACACATGTGCTGGGAGTGAGCCAGAGACTTGATGTAAGGGGGGCGACACCCAGCAGGTCCCTGTCCCCGTGCAGCCTTCATATCGGCTGCGGAGAAAGACAGTCAGTGATTAAGCCCATCTGTGTCAGACAGTGATGTGCTGTGACAGAAAAACAACACAGGATCCGGGGAGGCCGAGCGCCCACGGGGGAGCATCCTTCAGGCAGGTTACTTAGAGAAGAGCCCTCCCGTCTAGGGAGGTGGCCTCTGAGCTGAGACCTCGGGACAGAAAAGTCAGTTTTGTGCAGAAGTGGGGAGTGAGCATTCTGGGCCCCAGGAGCAAGCCGAAGGCCTGGGGGACATGCTAGTGTGCTCATCACTTCTGTGATGAGTGAGTGGCAGAGAGGCCAGGAGGGGAGGGGGCGGAGCACAGCACATCGGAACCTGGAGGCCAGGAGGATGAGTCTGCACTTTATTCTAAATATTTTGTGAAGTCACTGGAGGGATTTCAGAAGGAAGGAGACACACTCTGACTTACGTTTCAGAAAGATGGTGGTGGCTGCTGTGAACAGCATGAATTTTAGGGACAAAAGAAAAAGGCCGTGAGAGAGTTAGTGCAGGGGGTCCAAGGAGAAAGGCTGGCGGCCTGGCCAGGGGGTGGCGGTGAGTACAGAAAAGGGGACGGGTTTAAGATGGGATCTGCAAGTGGAGCCACTGGGACTGGGTGAGGGACTGGATGCAAAGCAATGACAGAAGGGGGGTCAGCAGTGACACTAGGGCCTGGGGCTTCAGTTTCTTGGAGTTGCCGTCCACTAACAAAGAGAGCACTGCGGGGCATTCTGGGCTGCGTGAGGTCTGAGGTGCTTTTGAGACATCCAAGCAGATCCATGAACCTAGAACTCGGGAGCATTCTGAGTTGGAGACTAAAATCTCGGTGCACAGGCGTCTGGGCAGCGATCAGAGCCACGGGCCTGGGCAGGATCACCCAGGGGCCTGAGGACAGAGGAGACGGCCAGCAGAACCCAGGAACGTCTGTGCACAGGCCAGGCAGAGGAGGCCAAGCTTGGAGCAGCGATAGAAGGACCCGTCGGAGAGGAAGAAAACAGTAAGTTCAAGGGCAGAAGGAGTTTCAGGAAGGAGGTGGTGGTGAACAGGCTCGCAGCTACAGGGAACAGGAAGTAAAGTGACTGTTGATGGGATTGTCAACATGGATGCTGTTGACTTGGGCGAGAACAGTCTCAGGGGAGGGGACAGAAACCAGCATGAAGAATAGAAAGAGTTGGGGGGTGCATTGGTGGAGGGCTAAAAACCAGTCTCTTAAGGACACTTTCTAAATGTTCCACTGTGAAGGGCAGCCGAGCAATAGGGCACTCCATGGGGGCAGGGAGTCACAGAGGCCTTACCTTTTGTTTGGTGGGTTCTACAGGTCTCTGTGTGCTAATGTGAGGGATCCAGTAGAGGGAGGAAAGTGGAACAGGGGAGGTGACAGTGGGGAACAGAGGCCACTGGGCCTAGGTGCTGGTAGACCAGGTAGGGACACTCAGCCAGGCGTGCAGAGGGAGGAGAGGATGAGGCCATTCATCAGGGTTTATTAAAGGCCCGATACTAGGGAGGCAGCACACCAGCGCAGAGGGCATCAGAGCTGCGTGGCAGTGGGGAGGAGACACAAAGAATGAAGTGGTTGCAGGGCCGAAGCTCTGCTCCTAAGCTGAGACTCCTCAGCAGCCTCTGGGAAGAGGTCCAGGCTACTCACCGACACCATCTTGCCCTCAGAGGGCATGAAGGCGGGCCGGTTGCTGATCCGCAGCTTGGTCTGCAGCGTGTTGAAGTTGATCTCCAGCTGGCACTTCTCCTGCACCTTCGGGGGCTTGTGCTTGCGGCGGTAGTCCCGGAAGTCCTCCAGCTTCTTCTGCATAGCCTGCATGGTCTTCTCGGGGGTCCTGTTCTCCAGCCAGGGGATCGTGCGGCGGATCCATTCCAAAAGCTGTGCCCAAAACAGGTAAGTGCTGTTAAACACACCAGCAAACTGTCCCCACGTAAAAAAGACCTCACAATTAGGGATGGATTAACTTAATATTCCTACGACTGCAGAAGTGCGATGCCCCACTGAAGGGACAGGAAAGGCACCTCTGAGCGTGGATGGACAGGTCAGCATCCCACCCACGGCCACCAGCGATCACCCAGCGACACCACACACCAGTCGAGAACTCAGAGTCAGCACGAGTCATGTTTTACAAATGTGTGACATGTACAGGAAACTTGGGGACCAGACATTAGCAGACAAATGTTGGATGGAGCTTTTAAATGAAAAAAAAATTAAAAATAAATAAAATAAAAAATCACCTGACATGGTGAAACATAGTATAATAAAATCAGCGAAGAAGTGGGTTTAACTTAAGCTCCAACCTAATTAATTTTTGTACTAAACTAATGTATTGTAAGTCTGGGACTGACTCAATGCCAAAGTATATTTTGATTTGATACCTAGTGAATACCTGAGGACAAGGTACATTCTCCTGAATCACTACCAAAGTCTTAGAAAGGACCTGCTGAAAAGCCACAAATAATTTCCACTTAAGATCGCTTAGAAAATGGCAGCAGACAATAAAAGTTAGTTAAAGTGGCAACGTGTCCACGGCCTGAGGCTCTGCGGAGGAAAGGGCGGGACGGAATCACCGAGGCTCATCGTCCTCCATCCTGGCCGGGCTTCAGCCCCGAGTGCATCACTGGCACCAAACAACAGGCCAGACCGACTCCTCCACCGCAGCAGGGAGAAAACAGAAACTCGTGGTCAGCTTGGAGCAACTGAAGTGCGTGTCCTGGTACTCTTCCCAGAACACACTGCATATCGGCTACGTGCAGTCAGGGCAAAGGCCATCTGGTGTGTGGCCTGTGTGATGGTGACCGAGTTCCATCTAAAGGGGCCTAGACCATGGGCGACAAGGCTGCTGAGTTCCTACTGATGCTAAAACTGGAACGAAGAGCCCAGGGAGAGTGCTGTCCTCACCAAGCACCTGGCTGCCGTGCACCAGGAAGGTCACGTGCAGACACCAGGATGGAGGGCTCAGCCTCCCTCATGTTTCCCTCCAGGACTGGAGGCTGAACCACGTCTCGCAAGGCTGGGTGCGCTCCTCTGAGCTGGGTCACTGTGGACTAGGCCTCTGACCACAGAGCGCAGCCGCTGTGACGTCAGAACCAGGAAGAAGTCACACGGTGCAATGTTGTCTGGGGAACCCTCCCCTGGAGGGGCCCAGCAGGAGGCGATGCCACACTCCACTTCTCAAACACGCAGACTGCCTCTGTGCTCTGGGCTGGTGCAAAAACCCATCAGGAGTCCCTCAGTGCAGATGATTGTGTGGTTACAGATGAACCGCCTCTGAGTTCAACTGTATTTTCCTACTTTTATTCCCTCTGGGATGAAAAATGCAAAGAAAACAATACTGACAACCCGTGTTCACCCTCTCGCCTCACCCTCTGGGTGGGTACGGACAGGACTGAGGGTCACCATTTCCTTTACCTCACTCGCTAGCCTCTCATATTCTTCCATCAGCCTCTCATTCTCTTGATTCACAGCAAGAACCTTACATATCCTGTTAGCCGCTGTCTCGGCCTGTAAAACACAATAGGTAAACACAACAGCTCCGTCGACAGGACATGCACACACAAAACTGAGCGTGGCAGGTGTGAGAGGGACGGACGGGGGGGCCGTACATGGTGCAGAGTTGGGTGAGGGAGGTTAAGACTGAGGGCATGAATCATTTCACACCTTTTTTACAGTTTTCACACAGACTTACACGGCAGGCTGAATATACTGTAGGAAACAATGGGGAGATAACATTAGTCTGAACACAAGCTTTGTAAAACATCAAGCAAGTTAGTAACAGAAATATATGGGTCGAGGAAACCAAAATCTCAGGTCTCTGAACGTCTGCCTGCGGGAGCATGCTACTGACCTCAGGACTACAGAGTGAGAACTCTCTGAATAACCTCAGCCTTTGAGAATCAAAGCTCACATGACTGCTTTCCAAACCTCCTGGTACTGAGCTCTGTCAGTGCATGGAGTTCAGATGGGATCTTTGCCCAGAGCTGAACCTGCCTTAACACTTTGTTTAACCTGCATGGGAAGTTGGTAAGGCCATAACTCTCTATCATCCTTCTGTGGAGGGAAACCCGGGCCTGGACTGGCCGCGTGCCCCGATCCACAGTCACAGAATGAGTTGGGAAGAGGCACGTGCCAACCGGGCTCCCAGGCCTACAGCCCGTCCCAAAGCCTCGCCCTCAACGCCCTGTATGGGCTGATGTCCAGTGGTCCTCATGTGCTGCTGACGGTCTTAACAGGACCAGAAACGCAGAAACGCAGCCTTTCCACCAGGACCCCAGTCTACCAGGGTTCTCCAAGGAGAGACATGTGAGGGGGCCAGAGACAGAAACAGATAAATACAGAGAAAAAAACACATTTACTCACAGTGTCCACCCCTCAGGCTGTTTGTCTTAAGGAATGTGAATTTTTTTTTGGGGGGGGGGGTTCTCACACTGTAATCTTTTCCTTTTTTCAGTCAAAATGGGCTTCGTCTTGAAAGACGCTGCAAGCAACCTCGGAGCAATGAAGGCAGCATCTATCAACTAGGGCCCAGGGAGGCACTTGCTTGCATTGGGGCAAGTCCCTTCACTCTACCTTTTGTTCCTAAAGCACAACGTTTCCCACAGTTTACTAGTAAAAAAACATCACAGAAGGAAGGCGGGGTTGGAAACACTTCAGGGAGTGTCTAAAGTTAACGCTGTTTAAAAAAGAGCATTCCCGGTTTGGAGCTTGCCGTATTAGGTCATCACAAAACACTCAGAAAGATTCCAAGGTAAGATGTGAAGCGCACGCACACACACACACACACACACACACACACACACACAAAACCGACGCCCATGCGGGGGGGCAGCACGGCCCCGACGGACGCGTGGTGGGTACCTGCTCCGCGCCCGCGAAAGCATGGTAGAAACAGGACACGTACGTCATGATGGCCCTTTCGTCCGGTTTGGGGGTGTTCACAATGTCTGAGGGAGGGAAAAACAGCACAGAGAACACGCACACGCACGGAGAGCAGAAACCCGGGTGAACGAGGGAGGGGCAAGTCGGTTTGCACCGCCCGATCTCTGTGTCTGGCGGGCCCACAGTCCCAAACCTCAGACAGATGGTTCGTGAACAACATGATTCCAACCAGTGCTTCCCCAATCTTCACTGAGGCCTCTTTTCCTCCCTCCCCTGGTGGGCTTTGGAAATGCCGTCAAGGCATTACCACTGGAGCCGTGGACCACTGCGGGTCAGAGTCAGAGCTTGTGGCCACTCCCCACTGGCTTGTGGGGCCCATGGCCTCGTGGCCACATCAGGTCACTCATGTGTCCCTTTGTGAGATGCTGGGAACAGCAGCTGAGCACAGAGCCCCGTCTCTCCGGCCGCTTCCCCATTGCACCCCACAGCTGTCCTCACTCTGCTCTGTGACTGGCTGCTGGTGTGAGGATGATGCCCCCCGGAGAAGCACAGCAGGTGAGGCCTCTGTGCATTTACAGAGGTCACCCGGGGCGACCAAACGTCGCGAGAGAAGGGTGTGCACGGCTTGTGCACGCTACAACCCTGGCTACCATCTGTGTTAGCTGCCGAATTAGCCAACAGGAAGACAGAAACAGAACCATGTGACACACGCCCTTCCTTCTCCGACTCGGCAAAACCACGTTCGCTGAATTGCTTTTTCACTTTACATGGAACTCAGTCACAGGACAGGATGAAGTTAGAAAGAACACACTTTGTAATTCCCTAAAGTGAAACCCAGTCTCTGGGTTTCCAGAGGGTATTAATAGAAAGGACACGAGGTTGTGTAATAGTATGGAATCTTCTGGAAAACAAACATGAACGGCATACTGGTACACAGACAGAAAGCAAGTTTCAAAGAAAACTAGACTTCAAAAAACATACAACTGCCTCCTAGGAACCAGACGGGTCTCCTTTCTCAGAGGAGAGGGGGAAGAGAAAAAACAACGGAAAGGAAATGAGGACCCACAAGGTGAAGGTGAGTGGTGACTCATGTTTGAAGCCTCACCCCTATGCACCTTGAGAGTATGACGGTGACAGGAGACGTGAGTTGCTATGGCTGGCCAGCAGGTCTGGCCGGGTTTACTGAGTCTGTGTGGAGGAAACAAGGCCACCGCTCCAACGTTTGACACCCCCGGGCTCCTGCTGAGCCGCCTCAGAGGAGTCAGAGCAACAAGTCTTCCCTGTCACCCCACACATTTATGTTGGGAAGACTTCAAACCAAAGAAGTCACACGTGCCTAGTCACTCCTCTGTGTACTTCTGAGAAGTGACAAGAGAAATCAAGGAACTGACAGTCCCAGAGACGTCTGCCACCGAGCACGTAGCAGCCCGGGGCCAGCCAAGACCCTCCGCAAGTCCACGCAGGACAGATTCACCTGCACGTCTGAACCTTGTGCCCACCTCAAAAAAGGGCTGTGGAGGAAAACAGGGAAGCGACGTTCATAAGCTTCTAAAACGTGAGGACAGAATGAAGAAGCATTTCTCCAGTGTTTACCTCAGGTTACAGTTCCAATTAACCACCAGAAAATTCCCACCGGGGGTTCAGGTGGGGCCAGTGATCTGAGGAGGGGACCAGGGCACAACAGGACAATGAAAGGTGGCAGGAATAAGACAAGTCAGTGTGATGCTATGCCGACATAAGTGTGTGTGTTGGCTGAAGGTATGAAGGCTGACGTGGGGTGTCTGCTGGGCGGGTAGGTACATCCCAGTGTCCCCACACCCTGGTTGGTAAGAAGATCCTTATGAGAAATTACTCTACAAAGGAATTCACATAGTTTGTAAGACTTTCTCAAAACCATTCAAAAGGAAGGATGAAGAAAAGTAGTGGAAGATTGGGGTGTGTCACAAGGAGGAGGGAACATCCCATCGAGAGCAAAGGATGAATGGAGCAGACGTGTACCCCAACCAGGGCTCGGGGACCGGGGGGGAAACCAAAGCACCGAGCATGACAGGGATCCTGGCTCCCCTGAGAGCAGTGTGTCAGGGAGGCGTGGGTGAACCGCAAGATGCACACACTCAGGACACCAGTTTTGTCCTCACTCTGGTATCTTAGCCGTTAACTGGAGTGAGTTAACTCTGAGTAGTTGTCTAGTGTATGGCAAGGTCAAAGGAGAGTCCACAAAAGCACACACTTAGGGAGGACAGATGGAGAAAAAGTGACAGGAACTTGTCTCGGCTGCTAGTTCATGGTTTTATTGACTTTCTCCTTCTGAGGAGTCATGAAGAAACCCTAAGTAGAACTCTGAAAGGTGTGCTCAAGTGTTAACACCAATAATACAGGTATTTGATAATGGTTAAATCAATAAATAGGTAAAGTTAGAATCCTAATGGAAAGATCAATGTTATGTCCCCCAAAAGTTATGGGGAAGTCCTACCCCCAGTTCCCATCTGCAGATGTACAGGTTAAGACGAGGTCGTGCTGGAGCAGGGCAGGCTCTTACTCCATTGTGACGAGTGTCCTTACAAGAAGAGGGAAGGAAACACAGAGACAGACACAAAGGGAAGATGGCCACGTAGAGACAGACCAAGCGAAGCCACCACCAGCTGGGTGAAGTCTGGGGCTTCACGGAGCTGTAAGAAGCCAGAAAGGATGCTCTCCTGAGGCTCTGGGGGGAGCATGGCCCTGCTAATCCCTCAGTTTAGAACTGTAAGCAAATAAATTTCTGTTGTTTTAAGATACCCAGTTTGTAGTAATTTGTTAGCAACCATAACGCAATCACCAAAAATGAGGAGGAACCGAAGATGGACCATTAACTATAATCGAGTTCTTTGCTTTTCCCAACAACACAATTAGTGGAAGCAATGAACCATTTGGGAATAACACTCATGACAAACACAGTGACAGAGGTTCCTGGACCTCAGGACCCCACCTTACACATCTCATTATGCCCTGTGGTCCCCAGGGTCCTGTTCACAGTATGTGCTCGACCAGTGTCTGCTGAGTGATGAGTGAACGAGTGAAGTGAACGGATGCTCTCCCCATCAGTGCTTAGAAAGGAGTGCCGTAGGCACAGCTCACAAATGCATCCCTGCAAAGGCACAGAAGGCACTGGAAACTATTCCCCACACAAGTGATGCTAAACTGCAAAATATTTAGAAGTTCTTTCAGATCTAACTAAACGAAATTTAACTTAGACCAATAAAAGTAAAATGTGAACGTTTGAGAGGTACGATCTACATTTTCATTCCATATCTTCCAGTTGGAAGGAAGGATTTTTTCTTTGTGGAGTCTTAAGCACTTCGCAAGAAAATTTATTGTCTCAATGAGGTAAGGAAATGGAGTTTGTGAAAAAATTAAAACATGAACTTTTTCTTTGAAAAAATCACACACTAAAGCATCCTGTTTCTTTGTCAAAGCTGAACATTTTACCAAATCCTTTCACCATAGTTTTGCTGGCTTGTGTGTGTGTATGTGTGGTGTGCAGAATTTTTAAAAATACTTTATGAACAAGCTACACAGGACACCCTCTAATACTCTCCGAGGAATCCTAAGTGCTTCAGATGTGGCCTGACTGGGAAGTTTTACCAGCCCCGTGCATGGCCACCACAGGCCGCCCGGATTTTATGAGAGTCAGTAACACAGTTCACCTCACCTTCGGCATCCAACATTTTGGGAATATCCAGATGCTTCTCTGCGATTTCCATGGCCAGGTTAATATTGCCTATTGGGTCATCCTGCATGAAAAACAGCATCGTCAGTTTTTTCAAATGTACTTTTGAACAAGACATGTAAATAATGTCTTCTATCTACCTCACTTGGGGGAAGGGAACTTCCCTCCCACACAAAACCATAATGGTACAAGTGATCTTTCTTCTTCTCTCTTCCCAATACCTTCAAACATTTAGAACATCAAAAATGATACAAAAACCACACAATCCATGCACCGTGCAATTCATAAAATGGGAGCAAAGGTTCAAGAGAACACAGGTTTTGCAGGTGGGAGGAACGTGGTCGGGCCTTTTCTCTGGGCAGGATCTGGAAGGTGACCACGGAGAATCAGTCTGACACCCTGGTTTTAAACGTGAGAGAGGGAAGGGGGAAAGAGAAGGAAACCCACTGCCAGGTGGGTGCCCGCTCGCGATGAATGTCACCAATGGCTCAACAAGCAAAATCGTGTTTCTGCATGTCAGAGATGAGAAGAATTTACAAAGAATTGAAATTGCAAATGCAAACTGTGAAGAAAATTTTCTTCTTAAGATTACATTTATCTTACACTGTAAAAACTGATTATGTATACAGGGTCTGGCAAAAGTAAGGCTTGTTTGAGTGTGGTTGCTAGGGTAATAATATGGGTGTAATAATTTATAGATTTGATTTGAACATTTCACCTAAAATGTCATATGGTGTGCTTGAGTGTGATATTGTTATGTTACAGAATAATGTGCTTATGATTTTATAATAAAAGATTTTGTAATAAAAAGGGGGTATTTGTGCCAGACCCTATCTATAATGCAACAAAATAAATTTAATCAAAGGTGTAGAAGTGAAATACTGAAAAGCTAAAAGACTTTACATTTCTTGTTTTGACCCATTAAAGAGATTGAACACTATGAATCTGGGATAGGGAGGGGGCGTAAGACAGAGAAATCAAAATGAAAAGCAGTGATAGCCCAGGAATGACTCTGATGAATTTTAACATCAAAGCCATTTAAACACGCTAGAAACTGCCATGCTTTGCAAAGAGCACGTTCATTTTAATATGGCTCAACATTTCAAAAGTGCAGGCTTCAAAAACACGGTCACAGCATTCAAGGAAGAAGCCAAAGTAAGCTTCCGGCCTCACAGCACATCTAGTTATTTCAGGCAAAAATCTACTTTGACCAGACGTTGTTAGACAAAACCCAGGGGCATTTCACAGACAGCAGCCACCCAAACAGAGGGTCCCACTGGCTGCTTCATGCAAATGTTTGCAAAGCCGCAGCGCTGAGCAAAGCTTTCCTTCTTTTTGTTTTTGATATATAAGAACTTCAGCATTAAAAACGGAGAGGAGTGACTCTGAGACTGTGAAAGTTATCTCACTTAGTCTGTAGCTCACAGAGACAGTGTGGCAATGAAGCATTTTCTTGGCTTGGCACCTGGCCATGTGACCTTGGGCAGATTACTGAATTCCTCACTTTCTTCATCTGTAAAACTGGGGTGATAATAATAACAATGCCTAGTTCATATGTACAGTATATTATATTTTGCTGTACATTATGAAGATTGAATGAATATATGTGTAATAGACATATAATACTTATTAATATGCATCGATATTAATGCATATGTGTATAAACACATTACTGTTATAGACCACACACATTAATACATGCATACATATATGATAAACATGCATGCATTTATTTATAACAGTATCTTATCTAGAGCTATATAAGCATTAGCTGCTGTTAATTTTTTTTTTACCCATCATAGATGGCCAAGTAGCATAGGTCTGTTCACCTTTTGTAATAAAAACTGACCATCATAAACTGCTGTGAAACTAGGTCTGTCTGTCCAGTACAGTCCCCTCATTTTGCAAATGAAATAAAAATTAATTGATAAAATTTATACACTGTCTGTATATATGAAACACTCCAAAAGCTCAGGGATAAAATACACACTTTGAAAAGTTGAGAAACTCTGGTGGCTCTATTCCCTTAGGCCACCTCCTTCCTGCACAGAGCAGTGGCACGAAGCTCAGGCGTGGTGGTGAGCGGGCGACAGCTAACATGTGGAGACAGCCAGGGTGCTGCCAGCAGCCATGCACGCCACACAGGTGAGGGCAGCATGCATTGCGATGTGAGGGGACAGCTAAGCACACTGGCGACCGAGACCTGGGCCCTGATGGCCACATGGGACACTGCAGTGGGGGACTGCGGCGGCCGGGGAGGGGGGCACCCTCGGGCTTAAACCTTTGCACAACGTTACTTCTAGGGCAGCAGAGACCATCCACCATGGGTGGACAGGCACGGAATCCTTTTTTCCAGCACAGATTACATTTTTACACTTCTTTCAAAGGAAGACTTCAAAGACTACTTGAAACTTAAGCATGCTGAAGTTTGAGCCTGAAGGGAGAATTAAGATTTCCTAAGTTGAGTTTTCTGAAGCAAGCAAAGCCCCCGGCCAAAATCCTCAAACTTCTTTCTGAAGTTGCGACTAATATCTGCATCAGCAGCAAGATAATTAAGAAATGTCCCTTGTGTGACACGTTAATCAATTCTGGGCAGATTAGTCTGCAACTCAGTCCTTCAGAAATGGCAAAGGATCTTGAGCAAGAAGGCTGGGAGGGTCTGAACCTCACCCCCCAGCGCCAAAACATATGCTTCGAGCAGGGTTGCTGCCAAAGATGCCTCTTGGCAGCCGTCCTGCTGTCCTCTCTTATTCGCAGTCTAGGAACGCAGCATCTCTCACAAACATGTATGAAGCCTCACAGTAAAAGTCAGACCAAATCAACAGTGGCTTAATTTGAGCAAAAGGGGTGACTGGCTTGGGGCTGTCCATCCTCGTGGTGACAGCAAAGCTTCTCTACTGCCCTGTCTGTGTTCAGTGAGCTGGGTTGGGGGCTGCCTGGGTGCATGCAGAGCTCAGTGCTGACGTGCTTGTTTAGGGACCACATGCGGGGGGGCAGGCAAATCTGACATGCAGGCCCAACGACCTTGTTCAGCTTTGAGTAGTCAATGAGGTCGGGCCGGTGCCGGTGGATGAGCGCACAGAGTCCAAGGCCATCCTTCCAGCTGCGCCACGTCGGGAAGAACAGGACATGAGTCAGTGCAGAGAAAGCCACAAGGTCTGCACTGCTCAGACGGTGGCCTAAAATTCAGGCCACGCAGCCCCTGACTGCTTTCCGTCCGGCTTCATGCATAAAAGGCCCCCGGACCTCCCTCCCTTCCCACCCAAAGGCCTTGTGCTCCTTCCTTGAACACCTGTCTTCTTCCTGGGGTCACCAAGGACTGCCACCCCGTGATGTCCGCTTCCCATCCTCAACTGCAGGCCCCCCCATGCCTGGGCCTCCTCCCAGTCACCCTCCCCCAGTCAGGTTCAGTGCTGGGAGTACTGGCAGTGACCAGAGGAAAGATGTCTTTTGGCAGCTGTCCCGCTGTCCTCTTCTGCCACTGCCCCTCCAGTCCCGATTGCCCCCTCCCCCTCCAGTCTCCCTTCTGGACCCAGAGTTGGCCCACTCGCCCTGCACACGGATGCCAACCTCAAATGCCCAGCACACACTTTCCACCGAGAGTTCTCACACCCCTCAGGGCCACTCTTAGCTCCCAGGTAGCCACTGTCTTTCCTCACGATGAAATTTTTTTAAAAGGGCAAAGACATGTAGGTATGTAAGGGACTCAGCAGAGAGGATGTGGGTGTCAGTCTGCTTCCCTGAGACACCAGCACTACCCATTCCCAGCCACGGCAGGCCAGGTTGACCAGCAGGTCCCCTGACAGCTGGGGCAGGCACCTGCTCCTCAAAGGGCCAGGAAGGGAGCCGGGGGCCGCACTGCCACAGTGCTTGGCCACTCTCCGCAGAAGAAGACAAGGAAGGTGTGTGGGAAGCACATCTGGGGCCTCTGATACTGGACCCGGCCCCACCTTCCTCAGAGTGCGTGCAGGGTCACCTCTGCACCTCAAGGTCCACTCAGGGCCAGGCGTTTGGTAGACACGCTAACAGTGTTTGTGGGCCCAGAGGAACCTCCCCAAGTTTTCGTGGGTCTCATGCTCATCCTCCAACTCTCTGATTCTCCATTTATTTTCAGGCTGACTGCCGTGCAGAGGGTGAGAAACTAAACCACTCACACATAAGAGCCACAGAAGATCTGCCCAAGGAAAGAGACCAAAGCAAGGGACGAAATCATGGTGTCAGACTGTGTCTGGATTTCCTTCATCCAGTTTTCTATAATTTTTCAAACACAAATCTCCTATTTCTCCTGAATCCCAGTGCATGAGGCTGATCTGAGGCAGATGGGATGGACTGGGGGGCGGCTGTGGGGACCTCAGACTCTGCTGCAGTCTCTCCTCCCACTGAGGAGCAATTCCTGCCGCCATCTCCCAATGCCAGGTGAGCTCCAGGGAAGGCGGCTTCCTACGCCCTCACCTTCTGAAGACCCAGTCTGGTGCCACATAAAACTCACTTGTAACCTCGGAGCTGTCTCACCAGCAGCCCTCACCTTAACTATGTCTTCCGTGAGAAACCCTGAGAATGCAAAATCCGCCAGCCGTAGTCCTGCTACAAACATAGAGGCCTCTCAGGCAGGAGGTAAAAATGTGAGTGTGAATGCACATCGTCCCGGCCATTGGGATGCCAGTGAGAAGGGGCGGCCCGGGGTGCTCACCTGGTGTGGAAGTTCTGAATGTTGACGTTTCTGTAAGGAGCGGTCTTCCTCTGGCACCACAGCAGCAGGCCTTCCTTGGCAGAGGTTTCTGGAACGACACCCAAGAAAAGTGTCCGCAGGGACACGCTTACCACTTCCTTTGCACGACGTCTGCCACCCTGCCAGGGCCCACGCCTCCCACGCCTTCTCTTCTCCCAGCTTCTGCCGGAGGACGGGAGCTGGAGCCCTGCGCCCAGTGGCCGACTTCTGGTGACACTGAGGGACTCAAAAAGGACACTGCAGGTGCGACTGCAAGTTATTACATAAAACACATGAAACTTACCTTTCATATGAAAATATAAAAACGTATATAGTTCATGACTTAACTGTTATTCGCCTTGTTAATAATTTACATTCTCAGGTAAATAAAATCCACAGAGGCCACTATGTCTAAAATGTATACCCTTACCCAGAGATTTTATAATACCTAAAGATTTTCATTGGCAAATTTGAGTTTTGAGCGACTGGACAACCCACACACAGCCCCCAGGGCACCAGGAAGCTGGACTGGGGGACGCCTGCTGCCTGGGCGCAGAGCAACACCGCAGTCCCAGCTGCCCCACCCTGCCCTCCCAACACTGCCTCAGGCTGCTCCAGCCACAGATCAGCTAGAGAGGGCACCTTCCTGCCAAGTGGGGGACTCCTCTAAGAGCAACACAGGCTTAAGGACCCCCCACTGGCCTGGGTATGGCACTGCGGAAGAGGGCTCTCTGTTCCCGGCCTGCCTGCCCTTTTCCTGCACAGGGGCCAGCCAGCGGCTTTGGCCTGAAGACCCTCTGCCATCACCTGCTCTCCCTCTTCATCCTCCACAGACACTGCCCCAAAAACTCTTGTGCGCTTCTGTGTGGACGGAATGTCCGTGTCCCCCCAGACCCATGTCCTGGACCCCTAATCCCCAGTGCGATGGTATCTGGAGACGAAGCCTCTGGGAGGCAACAGGGCTGGATGAGGTCTCGAGGGTGGGGCCCTCATGATGGGATTAGTGGCCTTCAAAGAAGAGAAACCAGAGTACACGCATGCGCATGCTGGCTGGCTGTCTTTGTGAGGACACAGCAAAAAGGCAGCCATCCACAGGCCTATAGAGGGCCTTCAGCAGAAACCGACTGTGCTGGCGCCTGATGTTGGCCTTCACCTGCAGGGCTGTGAGAAGAGAAGTTTCTGCTGTGGAAGCTGCTCCGTGAAATACCGCCTCCACCTTTGCCTCTGAGCGCCCACAGCTACACACACCAAACGGCTCCTCAAAGCCACGGACAGAACCTAGGATTCTACTGCTGGTTGAGTTCTACCAGTCTGGAGAAGCCTTGTGAACATGTAGACTCTCCGGTCTTTCATTTTAGTAGGGGCTTCTGGTTGATTTTTCCAAATCAAAATAAGTATTCTGTAATTTTTTATCTAAATTGTCTTTCTAGTTCAGATTTTTCTTTGACCCATAACCCAGCTGAAATAAATACACTCCCAAAGTTTCGTGTGCTATAGAAATAATCTGAATGATTCATATTCATGTCTCCTGCCTAGCAAATTCTTGTTCAGGAAAAAGATGAAGACTTTATTAATATATGAACTGGTACAGGTGTTGAAATATGAAATTCATACCTAGTTGTTTTGCTATATATAACTGCCTGCCTTTGGGTTCTGCCCAATGTAATTAATAAGAAAAAGCACATCAGGGGGAAATAAACTATATCTTTACAGTTTAAATGGAAATTATGTTAGGAAAGGACACAGATGTAAAGCAGATCCATAAAATTTTATCGTTGCTACTGAAGTTTAGACTCACAGATCAGTGAGTTTCACCTAATTTCTTCCTGTCTGACAGCTCTGAACACTCTGAGGCTGTCAGCATGTAACAAAGTTCTCTCCCCGTTTAACTGGCAGCTCTAATCGAGGCTGACTTTCTCCCAAGGCCATTTTCCGGGCTTTCAGCAAGGTCAACAAACCTGTGCCAAGTCTGTCCCTGTCCGTGGGATACCCTGCTGCCCACAGGTGCAGGTGAAACCTGCCCAATGGCCCCTTGGCGCACACACGTCCACACACAAAACCCTGACGGGGGGTGTAAAAGCACGTGATAAATAGGTCGTGTCACCTGTCATTCCGTCATGAGCATGACGTACCAGGAACCCCCCGCACCTGCACCTGACTGCCCTCACCAACAGGAACACCTCAAATTCGCCTCTGGGACAAGGCCCCCCACTCTGGTAAAGGAGGCTGGCCCTTCCAAGAATTCAGCGATAACGACATCTTTGTCCACATAATATGCACCATTGAAACCAATTAAATGATTTTATTACAGATTTGTAGAAATTAAGTGAGGTTGTTAAGAAATGACTTCATGCCCTGGCTGGCGTAGCTCAGTGGATTGAGCGCGGGCTGCAAACCAAAGCATCGCAGGTTCAATTCCCAGTCAGGGCACATCCCTGGGTTGCAGGCCACAGCCCCCAGCAACCACACATTGATGTTTCTCTCTCATTGATGTTTCTCTCTCTTTCTCCCTCCCTTCCCTCTCTAAAAATAAATAAATCTTTAAAAAAAAAAAAGAAATGACTTCATAAAGTAAAAAGAATAAAAACATAAGTTAGCAAACTAACATCACCTACTGTGTTGGACACTGAGAGACATCCAATTCAAGAGGTTTAGGCACTTGGCTAATGAAATGATCACTTTTGAGTGTTCCATTTCAGCAGCTTCTGAAAAGCAGGTTAATATATCTGTATATGGTGATCATTCACAAAATACTGTGGTTTGATTAATTATTAGTAACAATTGGGGGGGAACTCTCTCACAGATAATACCATTCAGAGCTATACCTGAAACAGAATTAAGTTTTCAAATTATATCACCACAATTTGAAATATGTAACCAATCAAAAAAAATCCAAGGTCAAATTCACCTCTGTAAAAAAGGGTCTGCTATTCTAGCAAAGGCAACATGCGAACAAGATTTTTTAGATTGGCATTTGTTCTTTAAAGTAGGTTCAACTGTTTAAGTGTTTAAATTTAAAAGTATATAAAATTTATAAAATTATCATGTTACTCTTTTTTAACAAAGCAGGAACTTTTAAGAAGCACCTTGTTATTTTCATTAGCATGAAAGGAGTGTACTTTAATAAATGTACATCGTCGAAGTTTTCCAATTCCAAGTGTTTATTAATTCTAGCTGGCTGAGACTGAATTATGGAGTGTTTAATATCCTCACATCTTTGCTTTTCAGGTGACATAAGTGGGGTTTCAGTGCTGGCTGGGAATAATCTAAGTACATCAGAAACTCTTTAAGGACAAGTATTAGAGGTTTCATATCACCTGGTAAACAGTAGGCGGCAAATTGCTGGTTTTCATTATTCGTTGTTTGGTTAGTAACTAAAATCCCTTAAAAAGAGCAGTGTCAGAGGGTCCTCGGTTCTAGGCAGAATTGCCAATGATGGCCCCACCCTCACCATCCATGCACCTGGTTATCTGCTAGGTGACAAAGTCAGGGCAGGCTCACCGGACAATTCAAACCACCCTTAAATATGTTCGGCTGTATGTTTTGTGACTTGAGACCTTAATAGGCGATATTCTACTTTTAAGAAGGTCAATTTCACCATTTTCAGCAGTGCTGAATTCATCAAAAATATTTAGGAGTACAGTGGACATAAGACTAAAGATTTCCACCTTCAGCTGTAGCACCAAGCACTGGGACTCTAGTATAAGGAAGGAAAGAAGGAGGGAGGGAGGAAGAATAACGAACAAACTTGGATTTCACTTAATCAATGTTTGCACCTGAAAATCAGTATCTCAGCTGTAAATCTACAGAACTCTGTTCCACTTGTGAATGTACTAGTATAAGCAATAAGATGCTCAAAAAAGTGTTCATCTGAAAAAGCGACTTCTGTTCGGAACCTGTGCTCTTCTCTTCCAAAGTGGCTCTGCCCCCAGGACTGAGACAGAAGGGCCAGGGTCCTCCCCACCCAAACGGAGAGCCGTGAGGAGCCAGTTTGCAGAGCTTTCATTCAGTCACGGAAGTGACTGTTCAGTTTTATAAAACCACGTTCAAGTTTTAATTTGCAAGCTCAGTTTACACGTCGCTCTGTGTCTCTTAATAGAGTCAGGTTTTTCACCATGTCTCTTACCTTCTACTGAGATGTCCTGAATAGCGAAGCGGAGGATGATGGTCCAGATCATGCCCAGGGTCATCTTGACGTTGCCGTCGACAATCTCTTTAGGGAGGAAAACCAACAGCAGATTAGTGTGAAGACACCATAAGCACTACACAACGCTTTCCTGTAAGTTACATTTCTCGTAAGTTTTGACTTCAGAGCTACTGGAAAAAATATATATGGAAAGATAGGTTTATGTTTTCATAAGTGTCACAGTGTGTCTAGTTCTAAACATGATACTCATAACCAAATGTCTCCTGTTTAAGTGAATTCTGAGTTAATAACAAGCACAAATCTTGCATATGCATAATCAGTGAAAACAACCCACGAGTCTCCCAAGTTTAAGGACTAGGTGAACTAAGGTTCAAAATGCAGTCGTATCCCCTCATCCCTGGGGGCACCTTCCAAGGCCCCCATGGACGCCCAACACTGAGGACAGCACCGAACCACGTACATACTGTGTTTTTTCCTGCACCCACACCTGCCCACCTAGAGGAAGCACGCAGGGGTTCTCTTCGCATATCTGTATTGCCAGCCCCACTGCTCCCTGCTTTGGGGTCACAATTAAGAAAATCACGGTGACTTGAACACAAGCCCCGATATCGCCACAGAGGATCCAATATCCTCTGGGCTACTAAGTGATTAATGGGCAAGGAGCACATACAGTGTGGAGCCGAGGGACAAAGGGGTGACTCACGTCCCAGGACGGAGTGGGACAGGCCAAGATCTGATCACACTACTCAGAGTGCTGCACAATTTAAAAACTTAGGTACTGTTTATTTCTGGAATTTGGTCTGTGGTTGACTATGGATGACTGAAACCATGGAAAGCAAAAACAGCCGATCTGGGGGGACCACTGTGATGAAATACAGAGAACTCCGGCTCATCGCCACCCTGGTCCTTCTTCCAGCCCAGCTGGCAGGTTCACGGGACAGCTGTGTCCAGGGGCAGGCAGGGACTCCCAGTGCCCCACAGAGAAGGAAGAGGACATGTTCCTTCACAGTCATGAGTTCTCTCTGAGAGCCGATGGGATGCATATGTTCTTTCTCACTCCTGTAACAGGTTTGGAGTGGATAGCATTATAACAGACTGTTCTTTGCAAATAATCCTGGAGCCTGGCTGGCCACTTGTGGCACCACCTGCTCTCATCTGTCTGTGCTCAGGGCCAACAGGAGCCTGACCTACTGGGACACCCTGGGGTCCACAGTCACCATGAGGCCAGCCAGTGTGGCGTCAGGCCATTCCTGTCACAGCTCACCTTCAGCCCCGATGGACACCAGCTTCACACCTTTGCTGGCTATGTAATCCAAGGCTTTGTTGACATTGGCAATTTTGTGGAATCGCATTTTTCCTCGGTCAGGTTTGGGCAGCCTTTCCCCTGTCAAGTGAGAACAGATCAGTGTAGGCAGAGAAAGTACTCGCCCTCCCCCAAACCTCACCTCCCAGGATGTGGAATCGAAATGTCACGCTCTCCTTAACAGAAATGGGTACCTGTTTCTGATGTGCCCCTGGTTTCTCAAAGTACAGAGGGGACAGTAACCAAAACTCCCGAGAGCAAACAGACCAGTAGGGAGTCATGCACTAACGTCATGTGCTTTTCAGATCTGCTGAGTGTCCAGCTGGGCACATGAGCCCAATTACAAAGGGGTCAGGAAGGATGCTGCTTAGTGTCTGGGAGCATCTGGGGCTGCTAACTAGCTGCCCGAGGAAGGCAGGGCAGCCTAGTTCAAGTCCCAGAGGCAGCTGCCAGGGCTCCTCCCAGACACCTGAATAGGAAGATACATGGATCAGGCAGACTTGCCATCACCCTTCCCAGTCACACCTCGGCAAGGGCAATCCATTCTCTAGTCCAAAGTCGAAACCAGCCAGCCAAAATCCAGGGCAAAGCACAGCCCCCTAGTCATGCCAACACATACGCTGGGCTTCTGCTTGACAGACAGTTTCTGGGGTACATATGGGCTGGACTGAGGATGCAGAGGGCATCCTGGTGGCATGCCTGAGGGCAGCATGGTGGGTTGTCACATAACTGTCATTTTTTTCTTCTCTAATTTTGTTACAAGGTGGGTGACAGAAACACTAATATACCAATGTTAAACAGAATACACTTCCTTTTTAAACAGAAAAATAACTCCCAGCGGACTGCTCTTCGAGGGGTTTTCTTTTCTAATAACACCACATGCTTGACCAGCGGGTGCAAGGAGACTTGTGAAGCAGCGTGTCTACCTGGAAACCTGTCTACTGCTCACATGCACGAGGGCGGGATGGGTGTGGCACCGAAGCAACGCTTGCCACCAACCTGAGATGACTTCCAACAGCAGCATGAGCTTCAGGCCGTTCCTGAAGTCCTCCTCGATGTTCTCGATCTGGGTGCCCGCTTTCCTGAGGTGGGAGTTACACCACGCAGTGAACGTCTGTAAGAGAGTGCACATGGCTCAGCATGGCCCACCAGGGCGGGCCCTCTGAGGGGGCCACGCTCAGTGTCTCCCACCTTCGGGAGTTTCTTGGGCCGTCAAACAGAACGCGCAGGAAAGAATGATGTGTGGCCCAAGGGTAAGGTTTTAGCAAAATTTCCTCTTTAGAGACAAAACCCTTTTATTTGGTATACCAACCTGAGGGCTTTTTGCCTTCGGTTTGAAAAGGTACCACATTTACACCCATGCCTTTGGAAAACTCTGTGTGTACAACAAAAACAAGCTTGCCTGCAAATGGGTGAGTAAGTAATGTGTAAAGGTGGTCTTACTTACATAAAATGTCTTACTTCAGAGCAGAGGGTGGGTGATATTGTGTAGCAGAAAGGGGAAGAGAGCAGGGGCCCATCACTCTATCTACAAGTTATCCTGCATAAACAGCAGTCTTCAGCTAGTAACTAGTCAATTAAGCAAATCTGCAGTATCATCAGTCTTCAAAACAACAATCACAGTGGTGATGATAACCTCCTCCTGGCACAGCCCTGGATTACAAAGACGTCAGACACAGCGCTGCCCAGCAGGAGCTCCGGCCTGGTCCTGCTAACGAGTCTCCAGCGACCTTCAGAGGAGAGACAGGCTGCACGTGAAGTGGCACCCAAAGGCATTCTGTTTATTTTTTCAAGGTCTTTGAACTTGGCTTCCACATGTGCACAATTTCCTGCCAAAACTAGATTAGAAACACTCCCATCAGCTGCTGCCTCAGAATGTGCACTGTCCCCAGTCTCTCAACAGCTGCTGGGCTCAAGAACAAAGTGCCCGAGTGTCACGCCGGGCGGAGACACACAAATAAGCTGCGTTACAGACGGGAAGTGAACCTCTCGAAAACAGACTGCTGCAAGGAAGATTACAAACAGACAGTTTCCAGAAAAATGATCTTCCTGGGTAATAAAGAGGGTTTTCAAATCTGACTAATATCACTTATTGTAAGAAATATGTGATGGCATTAAATTCTAGAGCAAAAAGAAACTATAGACATTTTCTTGGATTTGCAACAATAAATTTTCCTGACAACCTAAACTAGTAATTACTTTTCCTAAAACTCATGTAAATTTTAGTCAGGCCTAAATGGAAGAGGCACTCTAGGCCATATATTCTAGTTCTGTGCCCAACCCATGTGGAAGGCACTTTTCACAGGTAGCTATATAAATGTAAACTAAAATTAGAGGAAATTAAAATTTTAGCTTCCTGGCTGCACAAGCCACCTTCTAAGTGCTTGAAGGCCACACGTGGCTCATGGCTGCTGGGTGAGATGCTGCAGACGCAGACTGCTCCCAGCATCACAGGAAGTTCCATTCGACAGCACTGCCCTATGTGAACAAATTCTGTTTTATGAAGCTAAGATTATTACAGGAGTCTATAATTTACCTTTGTAAATATGAATTCTTCGTATCTGCTTTTTGAATTGGTAATACACTCCCTTAGTTTGAAATTCAAGTGCTATGAAAGGCTCCGAGGGGGAAGCCTCCCAGTGTCCTTGCCCAGAGGATGGGCATCAGCGCAGGCACATGCCTCTCCTTCAGCCCTTCAGCACAGGGCCTGGAACCCACATGGTTCTGCACCTGGCTTTCCTACCCACTTAAAAAATGGAACCTGGGGAGCGTTCCGTATCAGTAGAATCATTTCTTTCTACGGCAGGAGAATATTCCACTGTGGTGTATATACCATCCTTCACGCAACTTCATGTAACTAGCTCCCTGCAGATGGATGTTGAGGTTGTTTCCAGATAACTAAGTTCTTCTACTAAGAAAACTTTGCAGGCCCCACACACCGTGAGCAAAACTCTCTTAAAGGTGGTATTTCTTAACTAGCAATGCTATGACTAATCATATGCCTAACTTTCAGGAAAGCCACAAGAGAATAGCAGGTTATGATTTTTTTTAATGGAATTGATAGAAAGTATGATGTAAAAGACTTATACAGTTGTTTTTACTTAGATTCTACTTAGAATGGGCAAATATTGCTGGCGTAAATGACCTTACCCTGTTACCATGCTAAGTCCCTTCAATGATGAAAGTATCAGAAGCACTTTTGGATGTAACCCCAAGCTGCTCATGAAATCAGTGCAAGCTTCCTGACCCCACTCTGGAATCCTGCAAAGTCTGTCTGTTGCTACCTTTCTATAGGTATATGCACCATAAACATAAATTATCATAAGTAATTTCTAGTGCAAATCCAGAAAACAGATTTAATCATAAAGTCAATTTTTGAGTTAAGCCTAATAAAATGCCCCATCTTTTTTAAACAATTTTTAATTTTTCAATTATATTTGACATACAATATTTTATTAGTTTCAGATGTACAACATAGTGATTAGACATTTACATAACTCACAAAGCGATCGCCGCAATAAATCTAGTACCCATCTGACACCACACAAAGTTATAATACTATTGACGATATTCCCTATGCTGTACTTGACATCCTCATGACTATTTTTGTAATCACCAATTTGCACATCTTAATCCCTTCCCCTTTTGTCACCCTCCCCACCATCCCCCTCCTATGCAGCCATTAGTTTGTTCTCTGCAACTATGAGTTCGCTTTGGTTATTTGTTCATTTACTGTGTGTGTTAGATTCCATAGATAAGTGAAATCACAGCATTTGTCTTTGTCTGTCTGACTTACTTCACTCAACACAATAACCCTTTAGGTCCGTCCATGTTGTTGCAGGTGGCAAGATTTCGTTCTTTTTTTTTTCTTATCCTCCCCTGAGGACATGTTTTCATTGATTTCAGAGAGAGAGAGAGAGAGAGAGAGAAACATTGATGTGAGAGAGAAACATCAATTGGCTGCCTCCCATAAGCGTCTGAACCAGGACTTGAACATGCAACCTAGGCATGTGCCCTGACCAGGAATCGAACCAGGAACCTTTTGGTACAGAAAATGACGCTCCAACCATATGAGCCAAGCAGCCAGCCCAAGATTTTATTCTTTTTTTATGGCTGAGTCTTATTCCATTGTATGTATGTATACCAAATCATCTTTATCATTCACATATTGATGGATGCTTAAGTTGCTTCCATATCTTGGCAACTGTAAATAATGCTGCAGTGAACACAGGGGTGCACATATTCTTTCAAATTAGTGTTTTGGGTTTCTTCAGGTAAATACCCAGAAGTGGAATTGCTGGGTCTTTGTCTCTTGTCATAGCCTTTGTTTTAAAGTCTATTTTGTCTGGTACAAGTATTGCTACCCCAGCATGTTTCTTGTTGCAGTTTTCATGAAATGTCTTTTTCCATCCCTTTACTTTCATTCAGTCTGTGTCTTTCCATCTGAAGTAAGTCTTGTAGGCAGCGTGTGTGGGGGCCCTATCTTCACATTCACTCAGCCACCCTCTGTCTTTTGATTGGAGCATTTAATCCATTTGCATTTAAAGAATTGTTGATATGTGGTTATTGTCACTTTATTATTCATATTTTTTATCTTTTTTCCTTCTTACTTTAAAGAAGTCCCTTTAACATTTCTTATAATATGGCTTTGATGGTCATAAGCACCAGCAGCTGATTCTTGTCTGGGAAGCCTGGCATGAGGATAGGACCACACGCTCCTCGGGGGTACCTCCGCAGGTGACATATGAATCCTGATTTGTAACCGCCACACATGGTGTGGGACCAGCCCGTTCCACATCACCACCCCTCCTACTAGTCTGGATGTCCTTTCTTCTGTAAATTCTTAGTTGTGGGGCCTCCGTTCAGCGAGATTTCAGGTGGTTCTCAATGAGAGTTGTTCTGCAGTGCAGCTGTGACGCTGACTGTGGGAGGATTTGAGAACTGGTGTTCACCTGGACTGCCATCTGCACTGGAAGCGAGTGTCCCCATCTTTAATAACCATCCCCCAGAGCCAATCAGGGGGTGCCTAAACTACTTAAATGTGAAAGGGATCCCTGCTTGGAGATGACAGCTTACAAAGAGGCCATTGCACTCTGAAAAGGAACTTCAAGCCAGGTATCAAAATGTTTCATTTCACTCTACTCACAGTTGAAATTCCCATAGCCTACGGAGACTGTTCCTAGCATTTCCCATTGTCCCGGGTTTCCGTGAAAAGCCCGAATGTGTGGAGGGTTTATCAGCAGAGCCACAGCACGGCAACCAAACCCCACCCGTTTTACTTGAAGGCATCTTCGTGGATTTTCTTGCCGACTGACAGGCATCTCTAAGGCCTGTGGCAACTAAACCTTGGAGCACTAGGATGGAATAAAGTGTGGCCCAGGCTCCTTGGTTCAATCCAGATTACCAAGGGCTGTCCCTTCCTAAGAGACACGGTGTCTATGACCGTGTCTGGATGCAGACCAGCCAAGGAAAGAGGCCAAGCCTCCCAGCCCACAGCTAACTTGGATGCTGCCCTGTTGCCTCTGGCCAGCCCCCTGGCCGGCCTGCCAGCCACTCAGCCCTTCCCACTCCTCTCCCCGGCAGAGCAGCCCTCCCCCACTGCTCCACACCTCGAGGGAAAGAGTACTGAGATGGGAGACCACAGAAGCTTCTGCTTGTGGAAGGGAAAACCAGATGCTTCCAGGTCTCATTACCCTACAAAGAAGCTCATGACAGAGCTAGGGGACAGTACCAGGTCACCACCAATCTCAGCATCTCTTCCCCAACCAGAAGGGATGACAACCCACGGGCCAGGGAGGGCAGTCCTATAGGCGCTGGCTGGCCCCCAGCCCCATATGGTCCTCCAAGGCTGTGGTCCAGAAACTCTCCGAGCACCGGAAGTGGAGGAGGGGCCTGGGGCTATGATAGGTGAGTTCCCAGGACGGGCAGTGTTATGTCTTCACGCAGAAAGTCTGAAAGTTACTCAAACCATCAGCAGCATGTCTCCTCAGTTAGGTTCCTGGACATACGCTAGAGGTCCGAAAATCCTCTTCCACCCCCGAGACACAGCAGTTGAGAAAAATAATAGCTGAAGAAATTTCCCAGGAATGTTTGTGAGCAAAAATTGTGAGCCTGTCTGATGGCAGGCCAGGCCATTCCTTCTTCGGTGAAGAACTTACCGGCAAAGACCTAAATCCATACGAATTGTGACACTGCTACTTCTCTCAAAGTTAAATGACACAATACGACAACCAGCACAGGGTGCTGAATGGCAGAGCGCACTTGGGTCCTTGTTGAAATGTCGAGATAAGCTTGTGTTACTGAATGCTGTGCATTTGAATTTGGTTTCTTTTAAGTTCATTAACACTGCCTTCAGGGTGTCCAACCTTTTGACGTCTCTGGGCCACACTGGAAGAAGAGTTGTCTTGGGCCACATGTTAAATACACTGTGATATGTAATCACAAAAAGCTCATAATGTTGTAAGTAAATTTACGGTTTTGTGGTGGGCCGCATTCATAGACATCCTGGGCCGCGTGTGGCCCTAGAGTCACAGGTTGGACACCCCTGCATCCTGCTGGGAGAGGGAAAGGGCCTTGCAATCGAAATGAGTGATACCTGTGATTATTCCTACTGCTTACATAACACAAGTTCACATCTCCATCTGGATGAGTTTATCACCTGCATACACAAATGAGGACCAAAAAAAAGTCAACCCTGAGTCTGTCACAGTGCATTTCATGTGATTAGTTCGTTATCACTGCTTTTAGGTAAGTCTCCAGGGCTGGCTCCTGGGAGTGGAGCTGTTCGACTTACTTTACCATTTTCTCCAAACAAGGAATCTGGCAATACGGTATCTATGAACCTCCTTTATACTTTTTAAACCAGCTTTTATTTTGATAATAATTACATAAAATACTAATTTCAGACCACACTTCCTGACATAGAAACGCACCCCAGTCTGGGAGCTTTTCTGAACAACACAGAGCAGGGTCTGCGGAGGGCAGGGACACTGACTGGGCAGGGCCTGCAGCACGGAGCTGGGGGCAGGCAGGCCTGATACTTGCGCCTCCAGATGTGCCGACCGTGAAACGGCATCGTCTGTCAGGCCCAGAGGTTTGGGGCAGTGTCAGAGTCTTCTATGATTTGGGGTTTACATATCATTACTTTCCTCAGTGAGTAAAGACATCGAGAGGTGCTCAGTGCCAATTCCAGCCTCGCACCTTCCGGGGTGGGACAGCGAGCCCCAGGAGACCGGGGACATGGTGTCTGGGAGGAAGCCTGGAGAACAGGCGAAGGCCAGCCCAGCTGCAGGTGTGGCTCAGAACTCAGATTCTATTTTTGACTCTGACACCATGCAATTATTTGCCCTTTGTGTCCTGACACATTCCCAGCTATTTAAAAAAAAGGAATAATAATTGTCACAATCAACTAACTGTATGACCCAGTTCAAAAGCTTATCAGGAGGAGAAGAAATGTAAGTGCTGCAGGTCAGCACAACTGCTACTCCGTTGAGCTCACTTTCCCGAAGGCGCCCCATGAGTGTTTCCATCCACGGCAACCACTTTAGTAGTGTTTTCTCTTCCACCTCAAAAACTCCCAATTTGCCAAGACTCCTTCTAATCGCTTTCTGGTCCTTTCTACATGTTTGAAAAGTAAGGGGCTCTAGAAAGCTGTACACCAGAGCAAAATCTCTCGATAAGGGAGGGTCGGGGTGGGGGAGTCAGGGCTGCTTCTCTGAAGTAGCTGTTGTTTCAGCTCTGGCATTTGAGGAAGAGCAGGTGCCAGCAGGCGCTGGGTCACTACTGAGCTGCACAGCCCCACAGCCAGGAAGCCCTGACCCACCGTCACAGGAGGACCTGCTCTGGGTCCTTGCAAATGTCACACTAACCCAAACAAGGGGTCGCTCCAGGGTCGAGCAAGAAATCAGCAGCATGATCTAAATTTAAGTATCCAAACACTGAACCTTCTTTCAAACACATGTACAGTGTTTCTGCTGGCCTTACACTGAGATCAGGGAAGGTCCCTGGACCCAGAGCCACTCAGAGTGGTGGCTGGCCCTCAGCACAGTGAGCACAGGATAATGCTGCAGACTTGAAAGATTCCGAAACTTCAAGGTTGCCAAGTGTCCTTTCTACTCCTCGCACAGCATTGAAGAAATGGACTCGGGGCGAGGGGTATGTAAGTGGGAGAGTGTTAATTCTAAGGATCCTGCGCGTGCTACCATCAATTACCAGATGTCTCGGGAGTCCACTGGGGCCCGACTGCTCTCAGAACTTGAGTAAGCAAGCACCTCTCTCCACAGTGAGCAGCGCTTTTATTCTCCACCCACGAGTCTCTGCTTGGTCTCCCAGATCCTGCCAGATAACACAGGTTCAGGTTAGCAATCCCTCAAAATCAGCCTCCCTAAAATCTGAAGCCTGGCTCCATGACCAGCTGGGTGTCTGCTGTGGGCAAGTCAGCCCGCCTCTCCTGTGGCTCATCTCTTTCCCCGGGGGCTGCACTATTAATCTAATTCAACTAGAAGTCTGATGAATTCTAAGAGACTGGAAAACATTTCACAAATATAAATGCTTTAGAATCACAGGAGAACAGCAGTCAGTGACGGCAATTCAGAGAAACTCAAGGTGCTTTGGGTTTAAACTGAAGTGGAATTAGGTCATTGCAAAGGAATAACAAAGACAGTTAGTCGTGCCTGAAGTGCAATAGGAGACATTCCAGCTCCAAGAAGACAGCACGCACAGCTCAGCACACTCGCAGGCTGCTGCTGTGCACAGGCGGGGAGAGACTCGGGAACCCAGAAGGGCGCCAGGTCGGACTTATCAAAGTGCTCGATCTCTGTTCAAAGAACAAAGAACAGCAAAAGCATATCTCAACTTCCTCAAGGGACAAGGCTTCAGCACACTAGGTTTTGCTGATGTGAATAAAATAATATTTTCCCCGTGCATTTTTAAAAAATGTACTATTGTTCCTAAGGGACAATTAATATAAAGGGTTATGCTCGAACGAAGACTTGGTTCATAGCACAGCAGGTACAAAGAGCCTTAAAATTAGCTCGTGTCAAAAGGCAAACCCCACCGCACTCACAGCCAAGGGAAGGCGCACGCTGTTTTCCCCAGCTCTATGTGCCTGCGTGCTCCCGAGTCCTACATCAAAGAACCAAATGGACACTGCAGCCCCTAATCCTGCCTTCCCCACCCTCGGGTCACCCAAAGAACCCAACACCCAGCAGGTGCACCTCAATTCACATACACAGCCCTGGTGCCCATTCAGTTTTTCAATGCTTCAATTTTAAACTGCGACGATTTCAGTCATAAGTTAACTGTAACCTCAACAGTGCCAAAATACTGCTTTTCATTTGGGTTCCAGAGAAACTCATAAATACAGATTTAATCACTCAAAGACAAGGAAAGAGAGAGGCAGCCCTTTCCCGAGGATCCACGCCAACAAATTTTGCCTGCGAGCAGGATTTCGGATCTCTTCCTAGCAGTGTCGGAATGCCTAACACTCTCACACCGAGGGCACGAGCGCCACCGACATCGCCTCGGCCACTGAAGGGACACACGGAGAGGCGGGGATTTTGTTTTCTGTTCTTGCCGGTGCCTGGAACACTGTGGCAGGAACTATTTGTTACAGAGCATCTTGTTCGTCAGACTTTCTGGGGCAGATGAGAGAGAACATCAATCAATCAGACTGTTTTAATTGAAAAAAAAAAAAAAAAGACGAGGAGCTAAAAATCTGCATCTGCTCATTATCCTGTCAAACTCATCTACAGAATCCTTAAATGTTAAAAAAGACTCTCTCTGTAATCTTGCCAAAAAAAAAAAAAAAAAGGTACAACCTTGTAAAAGATAAAAGGCAACCTCCCTGCTGGGGCATCTAAAAATAGGACCAGGCCGGGATGGGACTTTAAGAGAGCAGGCCAGAGGCAGCGCTCTCAGGGCTTGAGGAGGGCAGGTCCCGTCCAGGCTGCTTTTACTCAGAAATCCCAAGCCATGAGCTTCAGGCTTCAATCTCCAGGCTCATAGACGGGCTTCATTTAGACCCCAAGCTGTTTGGGAAACAAAGAAAGGTGCTAAAATTCTGAGGCTGCCTAACAGGGGGGAAAAAAAAAGCTTTTCAGGATTTTTAACAAAGCCACATGCACCCCAGACTAATTCTGGTTTAAGGAGTAACCTCTCTGATACGTGGCATCTCCCTTCTAACTTCCAGAAAGAATGGAACAGATTGACAGTATGGAATTTGGAAAGGGAAAGGGGCTAATAAGGCTCCTTGATACCAGGAAAAATCTGAGTGTCCGTGGGAAACGCGCGCCTCGTCTGGAGCACCCTTCTGGGCCACCCTACCACCTGTAAGCCACTGACACCCAGCGGCACGGCACAGTGAGTGCTGTCCACCGGGACTGGGAGAGCGGAGTGTGCTCTGCTCCTGCAAGGCAGCCTCCCACCTCCGCGCTTGCGCAGGGGTCCTCCTCGGTGAGACGCCTGGGCACTGGTCCCCATCGAAGGTGTGCCTGTCCTTGGGATTTCTGTTGAACTTGTATAACCCCTCTCCAGGTTGTCACTAATTTGCTAACATCTTTAACCCATGTTCACTTTTATATTAGTATGTCACGATGTCACCTTTAAAAACTGTCTTTTAATGCACAGCTTTAGAGTCTTTTTTCTAAAAAGAGGTCAAAAATCAAACAAGCTAAAACATGCACTATCATTCTGATCTAATTTGACTGATTTCAGGGAAGATGAAGAGTAACTAATGCACCAGAATGGCACAGTGACCTAACCGATGCCTGCCATTTGCTGGACCACAGCGTGCTCCCCCTCCACCCCCCACCCCCGTGGAGACTATGACTGCCATCAGGCTCCACCCACCGAGTCCCTTCTCCACGTCAATCCCAGCACGTGTCTCCAAGCGCCCTCTCACACCGGTCACCATGAATGACACTGTGCTGGTGTTGAATTATTGAGCACTTTTCTCTGTTTCCTGAAGATCTTACACTTATCTAGGAGCTAAAGTATTTCCATCTGTTAATTTCCTTCCTGCTCAAGAAAATACCCGACAGCCATTTTATTGCCACTTCCAGAAGTGCTCAGCACTCATCCTCCGAATTCTTATTTTTCAGCTGCAGTTGCTCATCCCTGCACTTCCATCCTCCTCAGGGTGGAGTCGGGTGGCACAGCAAGGACATGGGACACTTCTCTGAGCCACTGGTGGCCCAGGCTGGTGTGCAATCCTGGCTATCTCTGCATTAATTCCAAGGGGTGTTTTTAAATTCTTGAAACAAAATTCTAATTAAAAAAAAGATAATAGCATTCTCTCTTCAAAAGAACAGTTAATGATCTTGATGAAACTCCCCATTTTAACTGTTATATGGAAAAAATGAGTTAAGATTAGAGATATGCAGATTCTTCCCAAACTGTTTTAGGGTTGCAAGCACATGTTCAATGAACTGATCGGGTATCTTCAGAGTGAAAGGCAAAGTCAATTTTGCTCTAGAAGGTAAGGGGAAAAGGTGGTAAGCTCAAGAACCACAGGCAAGCTTCTGGAGCCTGGTCATCAGAGCTCAGAGAGCCCTGCAGCCAGGTGCCCCGCTTGGCCGCTGGCTGCGGTTCCCTGCGGCCACACCTGTCTCCCCCACGCTGGCAACCTGCGTGGGGCATTCCTGTGAGGACTTTCTGGTAAGCAAGCGTTTAAGGCTCCCAGCAAACAGCCATGTATACAATTGATCCTGAGCCGTGCTTCCCAGAATAACTTGTTCCCTTGGAGCCTGGGTAATTATGTGCACGGTGGCTCTGTGACAGGCAGGCCCAACTGCTGCTTGGCGCTAGGCAATGGCGACGTTCATTAGACTGTCATCATTCTCTTCTTGAGGCAGGGTTCGAGCTTCCAGAAAAGCACTGGTGTTCCCCCAGACCAACCTGGCAACCGGGGAAGCAGTCTGTACTACTCAGGAGGCAAAATAAGTATTCTTTAATTCAAGTCCGCCACACTGTTACTATTTTCAGGGACCTAAATACACGGCTGCCTACATGGAGGGATTAAGCGTTCGTGTACGACAGAGCAGCTCTCTGGGGCACACCGCTCTCTCCACATCGGCGTTTGGACCAAAGCACAGTTCTAAGTCAGGGCCAGTCCTGGCAGGTGCGTCTCTACATGAGGGAAAAGCTCTGGGTAACAGAAGGGTTTGTCAAAACAGGGAAGCTGAGCCTTTCCAGATTCCTACCCACTCCACAGTGGAGGTAGGCTGGGATTTCCTCCAAGCCCTTCGCTAGGGCTCACGCTGAGCGGAGAGTGTTTATAAAAATATATAATAAAGTGTTTGTGTCCTGAGCCATTTCAGACAATTGTATATTAGAACTTAAAACCCATAGATATATACTTCTACTGAATAGATTATAGCATAAAGTAATCTGTGTGGCAAAATGTTAACACTAGTTTCCACTAGGTTATGACTTAACATTTTTGTATCTGTATTTTCTATCGTGAACACCTATGACTTACACAATTATTTAAAAATGTATCTTTAAACAGTAACTGAAATGTGTATACAGTCTGTGAGCCCAGGTTCTTTGCTCTTCCCTGGTGGCCTGTAATTATGTCTCCTCGCTTCGCTTCATTGACCAACCTTATCTCTACCTGAAAAAGTAAAGGACCTGAACTCCCTATGACCCAGCAACTCTAGGTTTCTGAGTTAATCACGCAGTGAAGTGCTACTTCAAATGACTATTTCGACATCACATTGGAAAGCCCTGATGTCAAAGGCACACACTGGCCACCCCGTGGGCTACAGAGCAGGGCTCCTCTGTGGTCTTGAGCCCCCTGGCCCCAACCTGCCACCCGCCAGGGTTTCCTTAAAAGGCTCTAAGGGAGACAGCACCCCACCTTGCACTGTCTCATTATGGAAACAAGGGAAATTTCTGCATCAGACATGACTTTATCTTGCAGTAAATATATCTACCACCACTTCACTCCCAGATATTCAACTGTCTGAACATGTAAGTAATTTTTTTTTAACAAAAGACTTAAACTGTCAGAAGAACAAACCTGGAGATCTGACTTTGGTCCAGATATTTAAATGATGTTTAACTCTTAGCTTCTGAGATGTGCAAAATTAGCACCCTAACGCCTAGCACATACTAATAACAAATTGTCTGGTGTGTGAGCATATTTACCATATTTATAACCATACTTATAACCATATTTATAACCATATGGATAGCATATAGAACTCCAAAAGTGTAACAGTGGCATGTGTCACAGGGGAACCGGGCCCACGGGAGGCCCCACAGGGCTGGTGGTCCTGCTCCCTCCAGACTCAAGACTTCCTCCTGCAGCATGCTGTGAGGCTTGGTCCCCTTCCAGGGGTGTCCACCCTTTTGGCATCTCTGGGCCACACCGGAAGAAGAATTGTCTTGAGCCACACATTAAACGTGTTGCGACACATAATCACAAAAATATCTCATAATGTTTTAAGTAAATGTATGGTTTTGTGTTGGGCCACATTCATAGCCATCCTGAGCTGCATGCAGCCCACCAGCCAGGTTGGACAGCCCTGTAAGTCTACAGTGTTCGTGAACTGAAAGTCAGAAATTACTAGAATCTGGAATAAATTTGTCAAAGCATTAGAAATGGCACTTTGCAATTTTTAAAGTTCAGAAACAGGCCAGTCAGTATTTTGAGGAAATGCATTCCCATCCTGTATATATTATCAGTTGCTTGGTCTCGCATTATTTCGACCTTCTCTGAGGTTGCCTGGAGTGTCTCCTCGGCACACAGTGGCCACGGAGCTTGTGGTCTTCACTGGACCACTGCTGAGAGTCAAGAGGGCCATTCATAATGACCACAGGACAACAGCCTGAGTGGGACTGTCCTGGCACACCTGGACACAGGGCCCCCTACCCCGGAATCAGTCCCCTCCTCCAACATCTCCTTCCTGAGGCACCAAGGCCCTCGGTGATGAGCAACACATTGAAGACAAACATACGCTGTGGCAGCTCAATGAAGCCAGGACATAAAAGCAAGTTACATGGAAATAAAATTAACTTACAATTTTAAAAAGTACAATAATAAAACAAAACATATTGAATCTTTGTATGGAATGAGGTACCCTAGAATGGCCCCCTCACCTCCGAGGCTGCCTGAGAAATTCACATCTTAGCGGTCGAGGGCCTGATCTGTGTCTAAATAAATTCCCCGGAAGCCGTCTTGGCAAGACCGCCCCTAAAAATAACCTTTCCTCAAGAACCCTGTAAATGTCTGCCTCGCTCCTTCCTCCGGCTGTGCTCTGGGGGTGGGGAGGAAATCGCGATGTTCAAGTATCAAATTCAGCATCCTCAGACATGGCTCCCACCTCCTGCCCCCCCCCTCACAGCAGTAGAAGCAATGGCTACAGAAGTGAAGAGAGGACCAGACCAGTAGACCTGAGGGAGGTCACAGGGTCCGTTAATCAGGTCAGTTTGTGGCAGGAGCAGAGAATACACCCTGTCGGTACTGACTTCACACGTGGGCACAGGTAGTGGTTAACCATCCACATTTACAGGAGGCTAAAAGGCTCCACTTCTGCTTTCTTAGACAAAAGTGCTTTCATAGCACAACTCTTCTCCTGTCATGCCTGAAACCTGGGAATTACATAACAGGGTTACTGTCTTAGAAAGGTCACCTTTCAAATATTGGTGAACTCTGGGGAGGCAGGTTTTGGAAATCCAGTTTTTAGGAGGAGAAAATGACAGTGTCAAAAACAGGCAAAGTCTTTCCTGCAGAGAACCTGGGGGTTAGGGGAGGTGTTCGGGTGAAGGGGGCGGGGGTGTGGGGCCGGGAGACTGCAGAGCCAGAAGGGGTAAGGGGTGGGGTCTTGGGTGAAGGGAGAGGGGTTCCCAACGGGAAGGCGAGAGTCAGCCAACTTTGCCGTTTTGCTTCATGATGATTTCTTCCAAAATGTCATTTAGAGAGTAAAGCATTTGTTAAATATAAAAACTTTTTTATCCTTTTGGAATCAGACATCCCTGGTAATCATTTCATGATACATACACACATACATCAAAACATGTTGTACACTTTAGCTATATGCAATTTTTATTTGTCCATTATATCACAATAAAGCTGGAACAAAGCTGGACTTCTCTTACTCATGAAACTGGGGATTTCTTTGGTCAGTTGGGCTCAGAGGGATTCACCATATTCTACATCCTCTCTGTTTTCATGTGTGTTTGAAGTTTTCCATAATAAGTTAAATACATAAAAGAAAAGCAGGGTGTTGGGATGCAGGGGGGCCTAGGTGCTGCCACCTCACAGCATGTCAGAGCAAATCTGCACAGAGCCCAGTCTCAGAAAGTGTCCCTGTCCACTGAGACACCAGGCCCAAGGGGGACAACTCTGGTCTACTGATCTCTGCTAATCGCTTGCTTCTGGAAGCCTCATCTTCTATTTCCAAAAGGGACTGTGACTCAGACACTTAGGCACCCTGAGCTCCAGCTTCTTTTGGAACTGAGTCAGGCAGACCAGCAGCTGATTCCAAAGATGTGCCCCTGATGGCACGTCCCATACCATGCGGTCGGGAGGGTAGGCTGGCTTTGCTGTGGTCCCTTCCTCCTCCTGTAATATTTCTGTTGGACAAAGCTACTGCCAGAGCCTGACAGAGAAATCTGGGAATGACAGTATGTACCACCCCTCAGAATGCAGCTTCTCACTCTCATCAGGTGTTCCCGGTTTTACCAGTTAGAAATTAAAAATTCTCTCTCTCTCACACACACACGCACACACACACACACACGCGTGTGCACCCTTCCAAAGGGCAGTGAAAAGTTAGGAATGCTGAATCCCACACTTGTGCTCTGGGTTGTCGGTTACAAACCTGAGCAGAAAGCAACAAAACCAGAAAAGTTTGGTGGTTAAAAGCTCTGCCACTTGTAAACGAAAATATGCAATAAAGTAATTAGCATCTCTACATTTTATAAAATTTCAATTGTGAAAGAGAACTATATCTTCATAATTTAGACAAAATTCTATGTGTGTGTTTTCAGCTACCATTTCCCCACCTTCAGCCACCCGTGGGCAAGTTACTTAACTTCCTAGATAAAAAAATGAGCATAACAATACTCATCTCTCAAGATTGTTTTGAAAACCTAATAAAATGATATCTATGGTCAAAACAGTGCCCGCAGAAGAGTTGGGACAGTAGGAACACTATCAAATCACCTCCCCCTCTTCTTTTAACCTAGTGACAAAAGTCCGTATATGAATATATCACTTTTACTGTATTATTGGCATTCTTTTTGTTTTGGGATCACACTGAAATAATTTTAAAACATCCTTTCATGCCAAAATTTAACATAAAAGATCAAAATATGCAAAAAATCACTAGCCACTCCCTATTTCATACAATGATATACACAATAGAAAGTTTATAGTTTGCAAAATGCAAAATAGCTTGTGAGATAAGTTATGCATTTCTAAGGGCCATGACCAAGCGCAGTTCCTCCCTTAGCGAAAATAAACAAGACAGGACAACTCAAAGTCCTGCTCCCTTCTAAGTCTTGGATTCGATACCTATAACTACTCAGGCCGGTTCTGAGTATTTTTCCAATTCCTATGTTTTCCCGCATCCCATTTCACCTGCTTCCCTGACAACTGTTTGTTTTGAAACAGACAAATATTCCCTCCTGGGTAAACTCTAAACTGATTGCAGTTCTGTGTCTGTCCTTTACATTTCATGACTGATACTCTCCAACACCCAAAACACTGGTAACATTTTTTAAGCCTTAAAACACTTACATGAAAATAATAATTTACTTCTTCTCTTTAATTTTATAAATAATAAAAATAGAAAAAGGAAAACTATTTTGGAGTTAAATTCTCCATTTAGCATGTTAAGATGAAACAAATCCAACTTTTTTCAGTAATCCTCACCAATTTTCAAATAGTCTTGCTCAGTGAAGCTATCAAGGGCCATTCTGGTTGCAGAAGGATCTATGTCATAGACTTGAGCACAACACCATAAATAATGTCTTGCAGCTTATCACTTCCTGTGAACGCATAACTTATCTCACAAGCTAAAAGACATCCCATTCCACGGCGCCAAATCTCTGGGCTCCTGTTCCAGCAAGTAAACCAAATGAAATACCACATTCACACTAACTGACGAAGTTCCAATGAAATACCAAGGTGAGATTTCTCCAGGAAGAGAACCAAAGCCACTGATGATTCGATGGTTTCAGCTCGTCTAGTGTATTCGCGTTTTAAGAGACGCAAACAGTCACGTAACTCCACTGCTCCCTCCAGAAGTCCTCTGCTTCACTCCCCCCTGCGCCTCCCAGGTCCACCTTCCCCTCTCCCCTCACCCAGATTCATGTCACTCCCATACCTACATCTCTACCCTTGATCTTTTCCCTTGATACTTCCACTGAATATTAAGCCCTCAATCTAAACCCAACTCACCCCATTATTTTCTCAAATGAATAGGAAAGGCATTAAAGATAAGGGTATAAATGAGTAAAACTCAGTTTTATGGCTTGTTCTTGTATGGAACTGGTCGAGGGCCTTGAATGTAATGATGTCATAATGGTAACAGGCTTTATCAGGTTGAACCTTTAAAAAATACAATTTTGGGAAAAAATTATTCTATCAAGAATTCATATGGTTCAACCTAATACATATATAGTATCTCAAGGTCCTAATACAGAGCAATGAAATTACCTATACTCTAGTAATTATTCACAACCTGTTTCAATACGAAGTGACTTCAAGGACTCCTTAGGACTTCAGAAGACAGGCTTTCTTAATTTGCAATAGCAATTATAACTGTCTGTATAAGACTCAAACGTAGCTTCATATTAAACACTGTTTTCATTCCCCCAGAACAATCTCATAGTCACCGACACTGTGTCCTCACAACCACTAAAAAATGAGTTTTTTCCAAGCATGCCTTTGAAAAGCATGCTTTTTCATTAATGGAAAATTTATATAACGAGAATGTGTTTTCAACATATAATAATTTCTAAGGACTTCGACCAGCACACACTTACTCCCCAGCAAAAACAAACCAGACAGGACAACGCCGAGCCCTGCTCCCTTCTAAGTCGTGGATTCAACACCTATCAGTGCTCGGGCCATCCTGCTCCAGGGCCGCACACATCTTCAGAACACCCGCAAGCAGTCTGCATTCTCCAGTTCCGCCACTCTGGAGCATAGCACATCTTCCAAAAATTGCATTTTGTCATGCTTTATATACAAAACACAAAATAGAAATTTGTAATTATCTGAATTATAAGTGAATTTTTAATTTTCTTTATTAAGTGGAAAAAAAGGCATTTAAATCAAATTTAGGTTACCAAAACCTTGTTCATTAACATGATGATACATTTTGTTATAATTTACATAAAAGTATATGTATGATTTTTTTAACTCCCAAATTTCTAAGTCCCAAATTATTTTATTTTTAAATTAAACTTAAAAATTTTAATTGCACTAAATTTTTTTCAGAAATACATTCCACAAATGTGAGTGCAGACTGACCAGGCCCAGTGTGGGCCCATGGGCACCAAGACAGATGCCTCCCAGCAGGGAACTTGAGGAGGAGGAGGAGGAGCTGAGAAGAGGGAGGAGGAGCTGAGGAGGGGTAGGAGGAGCTGAGGAGGGGGAGGAGGAAGGTCTGAGGAGGAGGGGGAGCTGTGAAGGGGGAGGAGGAGGGTCTGAGGAGGGGGAGGGCTGGCTCAGAAAGCAGCTGTGGGAGTGGAAGAGCAGAAGGCCGGGACCACAGGCTTTGCCTCCAGCCTCTGTAAGCGGCCCTCCTGAAGCACCAGGAATCACAGAGGGACTTGAGGCTGGGAGCACTGTGGCCAGGCTTGTGTTTTACAAAGATCACTCTTGGCAGCATCATGGAGAAAAGCCTGCTGACAAGCATGGTCTGTGGAGGGTGACAGAGTGCAAGGCCACCACCGCAGTCCAGGCAGGAGACACAGAGAGCCTGTGGCCCTAAAGCACAGAGCGGAAGAAAAGGCAGGGTCTGGAGGACATTTGGGGTGGGCTCCTCAGGAGGTGGCAGAGAAGGAGGCCTCAGGATGGCACTCAGGTCCCTGGCTGGGTGCCAGGGAGGAAGACATCTCCTGGACAGGAAGCCATGCAGGAAGGGCACTAAGGAAGAGTCTCCTTTCTCACCAGCCTGGTTGCCCCGGGCACCCCTCTGGGCTTCACCCTGACCTCTGTCCCCTGAACTCACTGAAAGTTCTGTCACTGTCCCTGGCACCCAGCAGGCCCATAATACTTCTCTGTCACATGAATGAAAGAATGGACAGTCAGGCTGTGCTCCCTTATGTTTTGCTCTTCAATAGGTAAAATCACCTTTAGCTTCTGATCCAAAAAACTGTGGGGAGGGAAGGGGTGTGTGTGCAACATATGTTCCCCAACTTCTTTAGAAAGACCAATGTCTTGCCCTCAAGATTTTCCTTCCTTTGAAATTTCTTGAGCACAGTAGCTAGCTCACTTTACCCTCATCGCTACTTTCTGTTCTTTCTGGAAGAATCAGTACCGTTCCCAGGGAAACGGCGGTACAGTCCAGACTGTCCTCCAACGTATTCCGTGTCAACTCCTCTGCTCATCACAGCAGCGCCCGCCCACTCCAGACCCGCGTTTCTGTAGGTGTCCCCAGCTGCGCCACTGCAGCGCCTTCTGACAGCTTCTGAAGCTGCATTCATTACATTTCCAGCTAAGGGTTTTATTCCTCTCCCCGTCCCATCCTCAAGGAACATCTTACTTGGGGTTCAAGTTTCTCCCCTGGGGCTGAGGGGTAGGGCAGCTCCCTAAGAACAAAAAGACAAAAGACAACTTTTTGTCTTAGATCTCCTGTCCCTGACTGTCCACAGCAAACCAAGGGCATGTTTGGAACCACCGTCCCTCTGGGGGCAGAGAGGTTTCTCAGGGTGTATCCTAGATTCTGCCTCTACCCACCTGCCCATTAGCAACTTCTGCTGGACATCAAAGGCTACCTGAGGCCCCAGCCCTCCTTCACGTGGTGGCGACCTGGACACACAACTTGCCCCTCAGCACTGCAGTTCACTGCCCTGTACCTGACAACACGTCCTGTACATACTTAGCTCTGCGTCCAGACACCGTCTCACAGTGCACACCCAGGCTCTGCTCACAAGCTGTCTGCTACTTGTCAACACCACTGTTTTGAGGTTTAAGTCCAGGGGCTCTAATGGTGAGAACGTGTCTGCTGAATTGGATTTATACCACAGCCTGCGCTGGAATGACATGGTCTTATTTAATACTGTTATAATCCCTCCTGATCACTCTCAAATGAATGCCTTCCTCACCACTGCCACCACAGCCTCTAACCTGTTCGCTTGGGGCCCCCAACAGGGGCTCTCCCCCACCCTGATCTCTTCTGCAAACAATACCCTACATGAACATGGCTCTTCTGAGCTCAAAACCTGCAGATCTCCGCTCTGCTTGGAGGGTGAAGTCCACACTCACCCTGGCACCCCAGGGCCCTATGTCCTGGCCCAGTTATCAACCCAATTTTCTCTCTAAACTTGCATCTTTAGCTTCAGTGAAGCCCGTCTCCTCTTTGCACCCCCTCCATCCCTCCATCGCACCTTGAGCAGCAGACACATCCCAGACACAGGGGCTTCCCTCATCTCTTTGGGTGGGTAAGGAGGTCCCGTGAAATAATGGAGGTGAGGGTGTTATGAGAGTGCTAAAGGGTTACGTAAGCACATCATTGTTGTGACATCACACTCGTCACACACACACCCCCCAAAAAAACAAAATAGGCTGTTCACAGTACCTCTCTACCCAGGAATGCTCCGTTTCTCTTTCCTCCCCACTCAGCTAATATTGAGTTATTACTCAAATTAAGGCCCATCCCAAGCTCTACTTCTTTACAGAGCTGTTATATCATTATTCTCACCCACAATGATTTTCCTTATTTGACCTTTATATAATAAGCGTCGCAACTTAATATAAAATAGTTTCTTACATCCTTTCTAAGTGTCTGAATGTGTGAATCCTATCTAAAGTACATCAGCAGAGGGGCGAAGTTGTTTAATAGGCAGAGAGTTCCAGTTTGGGATGATAGAAAAGTTTGGGAGATGGACCGTGGGGACGGCTGCGCAATAATATGACTGTATTAAGGTCACTGACTTGTACACTAAAATGGTATATTTTATGTTATGTATATTTTACCACAATAAAAAAAGCCCATCAAGGTCATGAAGGGGCAACTCTTATGCTTCAGTGCTGATTCCTATCACAGCACCTGATAAAATGAATTAAATTTGCTGCACAGGGTAATAATATTTGAACGTCTGCAGATCGTTTTACAGTGCACAAAGCTGCTTCAGCATAAACTAGGTTAACCATTTGATCCTGCAAAACCCTGTCACAGGCATCATTTATCCGTGTTTTATAGATGCACACATGGAACAAAGGTTTAGTGACTTCATTATGGTCAGAGAGCACCAGGCTGAGCTGTCATCTGGGCCTCAGGAATCTGAGAAATTTTCACAAGCTTTCCATTCACTGTTCACCCTGTGGGAACCTTTAGTGCCTTTTCTCTAGGAAAAATTCATGCACGGACATATTGCCTTCTGCAGGGCGAGGACCCTTCACCTTAGCCTCTAAGCAGCAGCTGCACTCAAGGGGCACTCACGGGGGTGACTCTGGGGGTGACTCTCAGCTCTCTGTTTAATCCCAACCCTGCGGGCAGCCGCTCCCGCGTATGCATCTTTCTATGTGCCTGACCCCATAGGACATTTTACCCTGAATGACAGGACTGGCAGAGGTGCTCCAAGGTGAATGGTGAATGAATTAGTCCATCTATAAACTGTGAATATGCAGAAGAACTTCAATCTCCTTAGGAATGATGAGGCCAATCAGAACTCTGAATGTAGAACCAATGAAGGACGCTTATGCTTCCTACAACTGGCAGACATGCTTATCCATCATCTTGCCGTATGTAAGGCCCCTTTCTGCATCGAAACCTGAGCCACTTCCTTAAAAGGTCTGCGCCTGCCTCCACAGCAGGGAGGACAGTTCCCTGTGCTCGGGGAGATAGTGCACATATTCAGCATTGCTGTCCTGACAAGTCACCTCCTGATTAGGCTTCAGTGGAATTAGGGGCTGAATGTGTTCCTTGGTTCCAGGACAAGCTTGCTTCTAAATGCTGAAGCTCTAGAGGTTTCTAAGGTCCCCTGAAAAGAGCCTAATTTATGTGAATACAAATATTCCTACTCATTGACTAAACAGCCCTGGGAGAGAAGGGGAGCGCTTGAAAATGCCTGTACCTCTTCATGCCAAATGCAACATCATCTGAATTGCTGCCTTTTGCAAAAAGCACTACACTTCCTCAAAAAATTGAATATAAGTGCCACGTGATCCAGAAAGTTCACCTCTGGGTATGAAACCAAAACAATTTGAAAGCAGGGTCACAAAGAGATATTTGCACACCCATGCTCACAGCAGCACTATTCACAATAGCCAAAGGATAGAAGCAACCCAATGCCATCAACCAATGAATGGATAAACGCAATGTGCAATATTATTCAGCCTTAAAAAGGAAGGAAATTCTAACACACGCTACCACATGGATGAACTTTAAAAACATTATGCTCAGTAAAGTAAGCCAGTCACAAAAGGATAAATACTGTATGATTCCACTCATATGAGGCATCTAGAGGCGTTAAACTCATAGAGACAGAAAGTACAATGGTGGTTGCCAGGGACTGGGAGAAGGGAGAATGGAAAGCTATTGTTTAATGGGTATAAGAGTTGAGCAAGATAAAAAATTCTGGAGATGGTAACACAACAAAGTGAATGTACTTTTAACACTACTGAACTTAGAAATGGTAAATTTTGTTATATGAATTTACCACAATTTTTTAAAAACCTCTCATTAAAAAAACAAAGCACTACATTTTTACTAAGTCCTTCTATAGCAAGGATCACTGCAGCGCAGGAGACTCTGAACTGTGGCTATAATTAGGCACCACGTCTGCTACAATGCTGCGGACGTCACTGTGTGCTCCCTGCATCTGTTGACAGATCTCATACCCAGCATATCACTGAAATGGCAAGTGTGGAGAAGGTGGCCCACAATAGAAACAATGGCATTTTCTCCTCGCCCTGTTCCAACAGTTTGTCTCATAGGACGCAAATAGAGGCCACGGCTCTGGCTGCGCTGACCTCAGAGTTCAGTGTTATTTCACAGACCTGAGTAGTTCCACACCAAAAGTGGAAATAAGGTATCTTCAGAGTTGTTCAGGCCTGTGTCCTAATGTAGTGTGCTGTTTCGTTTTCCCCCCAGAATCTACACGCAACTATCTAAGAAATAAAATAAATTCTCATTTTAAACATTTCAGTTTGATCTTGAACTAGGATCAGGAAGTATAATTGTTTTTTAATAATATACTCCACATGCTATATAATTATAATATTCACACTGGAAGCCAAAACCTAAAAAAATACAAAGCCATTATATCCAAAAATATTGTGAATACATTAAAAAATTAAATACGTCAGAAGATGTATGTCAATGTGGTCAGTGGAAACTGACATTAGCTCTATTCTGCTATTACTTTAAAAAATCAACACAGGCCATTGTGATTAGACAGCTACTTCCAAAAATTATTAGATGACTATCTGTCCCATTCCTTAGCTATTTTACTGTTCCTCTAAGGAAAAAAAAAGCAATCTTTGAAACAAAAATTTAGAAGTTTTTTTAATCCATGAAAAATATAATAATGAAAATTATGAGAATTTTTTTAAAAAAAGAAATACTGCTAAAAATTAAAGTTATTTTGTAACTTCTTGCTGATTGGTGACACATTAGTGAGTCCAGATGACACATAAGTAACCCTTGAGCCCAGGGTTTCCCTCATACTAGTAAGTCAATAAATGTGGTGGAAGGTTTGAAATGTTATTTTCCTTTGTAGACTCAACTTCTACTTATCACTCCCATTCTCTTGTTTCCAAGGAGGTAGCATTGGTTGGAAGTCTTAGAAAACTAAGGTGGGAAATGAAATGTAGCTGAATTGGAGCTTTAAAATAATAATAAAAATAATGATGATGATGATAATAAATGGTATTTTAAGAGAGAGGGTAGACAACAAAAGAGAAATCCTTACATAAAAATAACTCTCGGATATTTGATAATTATCCAAATATTGGACCTCACTTCTTCCACTTAACATTTTGTTGGGAGGGAAGTATGGGAAGTTTTCCAATCATATACTGATTCACTGCACACTATTGCATGATCACGTGCAGTGGCAGCTACACACAGCACTCCCCATGCACACATAGGGTTATCAGCTTAAAAAGCAGGACCTAAGAAGGGAATCCACTTTGCCCCACCCCCAAACAGGGGGAAACACAGGGCACTCTGCTTTACCATGGCATGGTGTCATGAGGCTGGGTGAGCAGGTCTGTGCCGGCAGGCCTGACCCAGCCAAACTCTTGCCAGTCAAGCAGGAGGTGAACTTATCCTCCTGGTGAGCATCCCTGCTGGTTCCAGCCAAGGGGATCAGGAAGAAACCCTGAAGAGTGGAATGTTCCACTGGGCCCGGGAGAGTGCCAACCAGGATGGCATGAAGCTTTCAGGACTGGCTCAGTCCCTCGTCCTGCGCACTTACCTCAGTGACCCATAAATAGAGTGTGGATAATCACTACTTTATCGTGAATATCCAGTGGTCACACGGCAACCCCTCTAAGGAGCCTGAGACAGTTAAGAAATGGTTTTCAATGACTGTTTGGGATAGCTCTGTGCACACCACGGGGCCAGGAGAGTGTAACTCTGTGGCCAAGGTCACAGACTCGGGCGTCTCGGGGTCTGGTTAGAGGCAAGTCAGAGGAGAAACACTGAACACTGTTCGTTTTGTGCTCTCATGTCACACGCGCGCGCACTCGAGACACCTGGCTTCATGCCTGTGGTGGACCTGCTCCCCTCTCTAAGCGGCGCCGGGCTTCGAGGACCCGGGACAGCACGACTCCTCCCGCTCGTCACCTCCCGCTCGTCACCGCGGGGTGACACAGACACACGGGGCGACACGGACACGCGGAGTGACACAGACACGCGAGGACGGACACGCATGCCCGCTGACCTTCCGCTGCTGCTTCTCCCAGGCGGGATCCAGCAGCAAGTCGCGGTCCCACTCCTCCTCCTGGATCATGTATTCATCTTCGTCGTACACGTAGTTGTACTGCACACCGGGCTCGACTTGGTTCATGGTGCTGAGTGTCGGGGCCTGGACGGCGTTCTCGGACTGACAAGGAGACGGCGGGAGATGCGGAAACGCGGCGGGGCGCGGGCGCGGGCGCGGGCAGAGACGCGGCTCCTCTGGGCGGCGGGCCGGGCGCTGAGTCGCTTGGAAACCCAGCTCGCGGGCAGAGCTACTCCGCTCAGCTTAATACCTGCGCCCTGTCACGTGGCCGAGCACCCCGCCCCCGCCACGCCCGTTCACGCCCTGGCCACGCCCACGCCGCTAGGAGCAGGAGCAGGTGGGCTGGGGCGCGCGGGCTCCTAGCCACTCCGAGACCCCGGTCTGGCAGCCGGGTACCACCGCTGCCCATACCTCTCCGCTGCGATTTAAGTCCCCACACCGCCCACCTGCTCCCTCCAGCTCTGGCTGCGGTGGCTGGATTCGTGGGCGTTTGGGTGAGTACTCTGATGGGTGGGTGTACATGGGCCAGGAGGGACCCCATAGCCTGGGTCCCTGACCACCCCCCAATGTGTCCATGTTTTTTGTGTATCATTTGCATATTCACGGTTCCATATATTTGCACATATCCATTAGCTATCACGCAAAATACATAAACTCCTAAAAAGTAACGTCGAAGAGCTACAGAATCCTCTTTCTTCTTCCCCTTCTCTACACCCTCACCTGGGGAAATCAAGGCATGGGACTTGGACCAACCATATTAAAAGGATGGGAACCAAAACCACAAGAAGTGTCAGCTTTCCCCTGCCAGTCATAAATTAAAAAAAAAAAAACAGACAATGGAGGACGAGCAACTTCGTGTTTATGTCCACGCTGTCCTGATGTGTCACCCTTAAGCCTTTTCATCCCCATAGTTCTGGTTCGCGCTCCACTATCAGTTATGCCCCTGAAGGAACCAATGTAAGGTCTCTTGTCACAAGCAGTTTGAATTTTTTATGCCATTTATTACACATCTACTGAGACCTAAACACTGCATCTTTTGGTGACGTGTTTCAAGGTGAAAGTGGGCCTGGATTTATCATTGCTCCTTTGAATTTTTATATCCCTTAGTTTTATTTATTTTTTTCAAGCTTTCTGCAAAAAGATTTTGGCAAATTAGCAAATATACTGCATTAATATTTTTGAAAAGCATACTCATTACAATGTGAACTCCACAAGGGTGGGGATTTTGCCTTGCTCACAGCTGTAATGCCAGCAATTAGAAGTGTGCCTCTCTCATACTGGGCGCTCAAATCCTTGGAAACTGACTGGGCTAATTTGCTTGGATTTAAATTTAAAATTTAAAGTTTCTATTTTGGATTGAAATCATACTCTCTGAACAAGTTTATCAGTCAATTTTCACTATTAGAAACTGGATCATCAATTATAAAGTGTGTTCATCTGAGTCATCAGAATGAACTGTGGAAACTTCAGGTTTCAGATGAAATGTGGAAAAAGGCACCAGATGTACCATCCTACATAAAACAGCTAAAATGTGGGGGGGGAATAAATGAAACAAAGATTTTCAAGACATTGGTCATCAGGCAAAGAAGGATGATGATCCCTGAAAGGCAGAAAATAAGCAATACGACCACTATGGTTGTCCCAGCTTATCACCTGGAGAAGGTTTTCCGAGATGCAGTATGGTAAGGGACCCATGTGGCCAGAGTTTGCAAGACCAATTACAGAAGAGGAGAGAGCTGCAAAAAGCAAACCCTGGAGATTTGCAGAGGGGCTTGCTGTAGTTAGATGGGTGAATGCACCGGAGAAGGATACCTGGGGTCAACCAAGTAAAGAGCACCCAAGAGGATTAAAAGAAATGGTCCTTGGAACTCATAAAGAACCAGAAATACTTCTTGCTTCCATTAGCCGGAGTGGAAAAGTTCATAATTCACAAGGCAGAAGTGGGAGAAAGTAGTCCTAATGTAAATAATGTATTGGTCCTGCCTGAAAAAGCTGAAAAGCAAGATGTGAAAGGATCGGACTGTTTCCAAGTCACTTATCTCTGATCCAGAATGAAGCTCAAAAATAGCTACAGGAATACAAAAACATTCAATATTTAACAATTTGAAAATTCTAGCACCTAATAAATATTACCAGGTGTGTGAAGAAGCAGGAAAGTATGATCCATAATGAGAACAATCAATCAATCCATCAAAATCGATCCAAAATGGACACATGATAGTGTTAGTAGAAAAGAACATTAGAAGTGATTACCATGTGTTGCCATGTATAATACACACTCACATTTTTGGCCCAAAACTTTCAGAGAAAAAATCTTTAGTTTTAATTTTTTAATTCAATTATTTATTTATTTATATTTAGATACTTGTTTTTTTGTATTACAAATGGTATCATTTTGCACATGGATATTGTTATTGCTTCCTAGAGTTACAGTTTTAATACACAAGCATGAATAAAATAATTAAAAACATTTATATAAATATGGTATTGGTACTATCCGTGTATAATGCACACTCTTATTCTTCCCTCAAAAATTTGGGCAAAAAAATGCATGGCAAAATATGGTGTTACTACATTCCATATTTCAAGAAGTTAGAGGAAAGACTGAACGTGCTAAGTAGGACCATGGGAGTTATTTTTTAAAAACCCAAATTGAGTATCTAGAGCTGGAAAGTACGTCTGAGATGAAAAATATACTGAACAGGCTACACTACAGGAGAGACACTGCATAAGAAAAGATGGGTGAACTTGATGACGTCACAATAGAAACAATCCAATATGAAACACACAGGGAAAAAAAAGGCTTTAAAAAATAAGCAGAGGATCAGTGAGGTGTGCGAAAACTTCAGGCACCTTGTTATCTGTGTAATCGGAGTCCCTGAAGTAGAAGGATTAAAAAAAAATAGAAAAAAATATTTGAGGGAATAACGGCTAAATTCAAGAAGTACTGATAGAAGTGAGGAAACTTCTACTTCTGGCCAAGGTAGAGTAATGGGAACTGGGATCACCTTTCCTTCTGAAACAACCCCTGCCTGCCCCCCCTTTCCCTGCCAAAGAAAGAAGACAACGCATATGAAACCATGATTTCCAATACACTGGACGTCAGGGAACAAAGGACAGGAATCTTAAGAGATGGAAACAAAGGAAAGTCCTCTAGTTGTGTCAGTTTGCAGCCTTGCAAGTACCTGAGGACCAGGGCATTGGGCTAGAGTCTGGAAGACGCCTTGAGTTGAAGGGAGGAAGCAGAGTCACGGGAGAAGGCAGCAGCTGGAGTTCATAGGACAGAGTATCAGGAGAGGGCCACACACACAAAGAGCTCTGGAGGTCTTCAGTGTCCCCCCTGAGTATTCAGCAGAGTACTACTGATCAGACATGCCTGTGAGGAAACCACCCAGGGCCAAGGGAAGAACCATCTGAAGGATTAGAGGGAAGAGGGCAAGGCGGGTGGGTGCCCGCCCCGTTCACAGGTCTGCACAGCACTCCTGAATCCCAGAGAACTTGGTCAGGTAGGTACTTAGGAAGATCTTGCCTCAGTACCATGGCTCTTATCTTGTGCAGTTTGGGGTACCCACTACCCTTGGTACACAAGACTGTACTTTGTACCAGTATAACTAGCATTTGTTGAACACTTAATTTGTTCCAGGCATGATGGAGAATATTTTGAGCGTCACCTACTTTAATCTCACTAAAACTTTAGGTAGTAAGTGAGTATAATCCTCCCCATTCACACATAAGGAGACTGTGGTTTGGAGAGGTGAAGTGACTTGACCAAGGTCATATGACCAATAGGTGGTAAGATCAGAACTTGAACCCAGGACCGTTGTCAACCATAGCTCAGGAATTAGGGGCCTTGGCTGAGATCAACTCCTGAGTGACAGAGCTGTAGTTAGAGGCCATGTCTTCACTTCCGCTGGCTCTTCTTCTGGTCCTCGTCTAGGCCACCTGCCCAAACTCCCAGCCAGCTACTTTCTCACCTCAAACTTGTGAAAATTTTCACCACTCAAGATTCTCAATCTCTGTCCATGTCTCCAAACATCCCTGACGTGCATAAGCACCCACCCATAGAACGGGCCAGGGATGCTCACACCATGCTGGCTTGCTTCCCTTCGCTCTGTTAACATTCAGGCCTTCCTGCCAGCTTTCCTTGGGCCCTCCCAGTCCGCTTTCCAATTTTCCACTGCACAATCCTTGTCCCAACAGAAACTTAAACTTTCAGAACTACTGATTGTTTAAGGAATAATAACTAATATTGTGAATTGTTCTTTTTCTGAGTACATTTATTTAAGCCATTTTATGTGCATTAATTTTTAGATTCATAGAAATTTAAGAGCTATTAGATGTTATCTAGTCAACTCCCATCCAGTACATGTATATGAATCACTGAAAGACACCATTAAAATTTTTTTCACAAGCCCTGGCTGGTGTAGCTCAGTGGATTGAGCACGGGCCTGTACACCAAAAGGTCACCATTCAATTCCTGGTCAGGTCACATGCCTGGGTTGTGGGCAAGGTCCCTGGTGGGGGCCACATGGGAGGCAAGCACACATTGATATTTCTCTCCCTCTCTTTCTCCCTCCTTTTCTCTCTCTCTAAAAGTAAATAAATAAAAGAAAATTTAAAAAAATTTTTCACAAACTTACTTGCTTGCATTATTTCTAGACTGATGACATGGCTAGTATGACCCTGGAATTAATTTTCCAGCTCCAGAAGCCTCACTACCTCAAAAGTGATTCATCTGGAGGTTGATTTATTGGAAATATTAAGTTTCAGAGATCCTTACTTGCATTACACTTTCCAAAACTTTGTACCAAATTTAGAATTCATGATTGTGCATTCTGTTTTCTTAGGTGAGGCCCACAAACTGAGTAATCTACAGGGCAGGTTCTGAATTCCTCCTGTTTTTGGAAGATGTGTGGTAACTCCTACCCATAGGAGCCCCATCTGCTGGAGCTCCAGAGTAGACATCTGATGTGATTCCACACAGTTGCCTTCCAAATGCAACCAATAGTACACAGAAAGTTCTTTTTTAGTATCTCATGACACTCGTCTTCCAGATTCTGCACCATAATGCTATCTATTAAGGGCTCTGTACATGATGAACACTGTGGTAATCACATCACATAAATTATTTCCTTGAATCTACACAACCACCTCGGAGGGAGGAGCTATGGCTCCCATTTTCCAAACGAGGAAACTGAGACTTGAAAAGGTTAGTAACCCATCTAGGTTCACACAGCTCAAATATGCAGTGGGCCATCACAAACCTATATATTCAACAAGTATGTCATATTACCTTCTTAATTTTTTTTCTGAACATACCTCTGCATGTTTCTATACAATCTTTCTAAAATGTGTTTTCAATGCAGTCTTTTTGGAAAGGATTTGTTACTGCTACCAAGAATTGGAAATTGACCCTTTGCCCAAAAATCGTTTTATTTTTTTAAGATTTTATTAATTTATTTTTAGAGAAAGGGGAAGGGAAGAAGAAAGAGAGGGAGAGAAACATCACTGTGTGGTTGCTTCTTGCACCCTGCCCCCCGCCACTGGGGACCTGGCCAGCAACCCAGGCATGTGCCCTGATTGGGAATTGAACCGGTGACCCTTTGTTTTGCCGTCCAGTGCTCAATCCACTGAGCAACACCAACCAGGGCCCAAAAATTCCATTTTAATGAATCTACCCTACAGATATGGACAAGCATGCATGTGGAGGAGACTGATGAGGGAAGTTATGGAACATCTCTAAGCTTTTATGTTGTGATTTAGAAATGAAAAGCAAGTTGCAAAAGTGACTTCCTTTGTGGAAGAAAACTACATGTCTCTAAAATGTTTGTATTTAGACAAACAGCGAACCACAGGGAATGGAGAGGTGGAAAAATGGGGAACTTGAACTATTTATCTCATATGCTTTTGTGCTATTTGTTTTTTCCAGTCATTTCCTGTTTCCTTTATGGTAAATGACAGCCTCTATCACTCCAGTGGTGTTCTTGCCAGGTCGAGAACAATACACCATCAAGAACTGAAATCTCATCTATTAATCCAGTTTAACTTTGCATTCAGTTTTTTTGTCCACCTACGGTTGGCTTCAACTGGGCTTGCCATCAGTGAGAACACCTTGATTTTCACAGAACCAGAAAGCAGTGTGGGTAAATAAGAGATAAAATTCAATCCCATTATTGTTACTTATTGTGAAGAACAGACTTGAAACAACATGAAATCCATGGCATTTTCAACACTCATTCATGCATCTGCCCACCGATCTCTTTCCTACTGTTTTGAGTTGCCTCCAGGCTCAGAGTCCCTTAAGAAAGGGACAAAGTACAGGTAGGTGGTCTGGCTATTCAATAGTGCTTGAGGGTATTTCAATTTGTTTGTTATACATGTTCATTCGTAAACGTCACACTTTTCTTTAACCCTGCAAACAATTAGTGTTGACAGAATCTTGTGAATGCTTTCAGAATTTTTGTATACCTATTCACATATATGTAAGTATTATTATATAAAACTTAGAACTAAACTATATGAACTAGTATGCAACTTCCTTTTTTAAATGTAACATTCTTTCTGGGTTATCTCTATATCACTGCATGCAGACCATTCTTCCTAAAGGCAGCATTTGCTCAGTGATGTTAATTTAACTTCCTGACAGTCAATCTCTGTGTGTTTGTGGGAGGGGTGAGGAAGAAGGAGTAGGAGCAGGGAGAGAGAAAGGAAGGGCATGCATCCTCCTGAATTTTCAGAAGGCAAGGAATATTGGAAGTCCACCTGTTAAAAAATTATGTCCCCTCTATTCCACGGACTGGGGAGCCACTTAGATTCATAGATAGTTCATTTAGGATGTAGACGTTGCTTCTGCAAGTGACCATCACATCACAGCCCAGCAAACACCTGGACAACAGCAGCCTGTCTCTGGTATTCCTGCAGGTCCCCTCCTGTCTGTTCAGCCCACCAGGTTCTAGTCTCAAGTCCCTGGCTGCTCCCCACCCTGGTTTTTCCCTCCATCTCTAACATCCACCTCAGTGCTTTTCTCTTGTTCTGGCAATGCCTCTGGGTCCTCTTCCTTCCTCCTGACTCTACTTCCCCTAATGCTTGTCTTTCCAGACGTGAATCTCCAGGGAAGAGGCCCTCGTCCTGCCAAAATTGCCCTTCAGGTTGCACCCGGGCCAGATTAGCCCCAGAGAGCATTGGAGAAACCTGCGGAGGTTAGGAGGTCGAACAATGGACAGGATTACATTTGCCCATTCATAGTCTTTCATCCAGGCAGTGTCTGAGATGGACTTGGTGAATCTGAGTTTGGGTAGTGAGGTTTAAGTTGGATGTATGGAAAAGGGGAAGGCTTGAGGGGGGGGCATGTAGGGCGACAGATTCTAAAGGACACAGCACAGTGCTAGACGAGAGGGAGGGGGCGAGAAAATTCAGTGAAGGCTGCACACGCTTCAGTCACGATTGTGACTGCAACTCGGGTGGTGGCTGAAATCATCCCTTACAAAATTTTTTTTTAAGTGAAGCTTTTTTACAAAGTGATTTTAAAGAGAGAGGAAAGTGGGGAAGAGAGAGAGGGAGAGAGGAGAGAGAGAAACATCGGTTTATTGTTCCACATATTGACGCATTCATTGGTTGATTTGGTACGTGTCCTGACAGGAGATTGAACCCACAACCTTGGCATACTGGGATGACGCTCTAACCACCTAAGCTTCTCAGCCAGGGCTCAACTCTTGTTTTTGATGACTCCCCGCCCTGTGCCCCTCCAATTTAGGAATACTTCATATAACAAAAGGAATTTCTAGAGTTTTCTCTGAATCAGCTCTGGCTCAGCCAAATAGTGTGGACAAAACAGGTCAAAAAATTCACTTCTTTATTCAGAAAATATCTTGGAGTGTGTTTTCAGTATGAAGGACCATGGCAGGTGCTGGATATAAATGACTCTCCCCTTTAAGGAGCTCCCAGACTACAAGCACACAAGTGAAGGCGCAGTACAATAATGTAACAGGGGTACCGGAGTGTGTACAAGTGTGGGGGTGCACAGGAAGGCAGGGCGCGGGTCTATCAGATGAGACAAGGCAGACTTTTCCGAGGAGGTGGGCTTTGAGCTGAGATGTAAAAGAGGAGTTTTCCAGGCACATAGCAGGGGGCTGTTTAGGAAGAAGGAGAAATGCCTGCCAGCGCAAGAGGCCCGTCAGAGCCCTGAATGTGAGAGTCTAATAGAGGTGCCAGAGTTGGGCAGAGCAGAACAGAAGGCTGAACACCTGGGCACATGGGCTGCAGCAGACCCTGAGGATGGGCCTTGTATACCACCCTGGACGGTGAAGATTTGTTCAGGAGGCGGAGCCCTGCGGAATCCACTCAGGGGCTCCTAACCGGACTGTGGTGAAAGATCATTCCAGTAGCAAAGGATAATAAAGTGGGAGCTAGGACAGTGGCAATGAGGTTGGAGGGGAGGGCTATGACAGACATTTGGAAAGTAAAAGAAATATTTTAATTGATTGAATGGAAGCAGAGCAAGATAGATCAAAGAATCTAGGCTTCCTCCTGGCTCTTGAGTTAGTCAGTGAGTGGATGTACCATTCCTTGATGACAGAGGAAAATCAGTAGGGAATGTGGAGAAAGGGTGGGTAACATGGTGAATTCAGTCTGGGGCGTGCTTACTAGTCACACCTAACTTCTTATCTGGAGCACGGGAGAGAGAATGGTTAGAAGGAGAGATTTGGGAAGCACCAGCTCTGGCAGAGAGGATATTGCTCATTGAAAACATGCTGCTCAGATACAAAATAAATATTCAGAAATGACTTGCATTTTTATACACCAGTAATGAGGTATCAGAAAGGAAAACTAAGAAAACCATCCCATTTACATTTGCATCAAAAAATATATACCTAGGAATAAATTTAACCAAGGAGGTAAAAGACCTGTGCTTGGAAAATTCTAAGACACTGAAGGAAGAAATTAAAAAGAAGATACAAATAAATGGAAGCATATGGGAAGAATTAACATTATTAAAATGTCCATACTGGCCAAAGTAATCTATAGATTCAACCCAATACCTGTCAAAATACCATGTGTTATACACAGAACTAGAACAAATAATTGAAAAATGTATATGGAACCACTAAAGACCCTAAAGAGCCTCAACAATATTTTTTTAAGTTTTTTTAAAATATATTTTATTGATTATGCTATTACAGTTGTCCCATTTCCCCCTTCACTCCCCTCCACCCTGTACACCCTCTCCCACCCACATTCCCCCCCTTTAGTTCATGTCCATGTGTCGTAAGTTCTTCAGCTTCTACATTTCCCATACTATTCTTGCCCTCCTCCTGTCTATTTTCTACCTACCATCAATGCTACTTATTCTCTGTACCTTTTCCTATTCTCTCCTCCTCCCACTGCCCTATTGCTAACCCTCCATGTAATCTCCCTTTCTGTGGTTCTGTTCCTGTTCTAGTTGTTTGCTTAGTTTCTTTTGGTTTTGTTTTAGGTGTGGTTGTTAATAATTGTGAGTTTGCTGTCATTTTATTATACATTTTTTTTATCTTCTTCTCTTAGATAAGTCCCTTTAACATTTCATAAAATAAGGGCTTGGTGATGATGAACTCCTTTAACTTGACCTTATCTGAGAAGCACTTTATCTGCCCTTCCATTCTAAATGAAAGTTTTGCTGGATAGAGCAATCTGGGATGTAGGTCCTTGCCTTTCATGACCTGGAATACCTCTTTCCAGCCCTTTCTTGCCTGTAAGGTCTCTTTTGAGAAATCAGTTGACAGTCTGATGGGAACTCCTTTGTAGGTTACTGTCTCCTTACCTCTTGCTGTTTCTAGGATTCTCTCCTTCATTTTTACCTTGGCTAATGTAATTATGATGTGTCTTGGCGTATTCCTCCTTGGGTCCAACTTCTTTGGGACTCTCTGAGCTTCCTGGACTTCCTAGAAGTCTATTTCCCTTGCCAGATTGGTGAAGTTCTCCTTTATTATTTGTTCAAATAACTTTTCCACTTGTTGTTTTTCCTCTTCCCCTTCTGGTACCCTATAATTCGGATGTTAGAACATTTAAAGATGTCCTGGAGGTCCCTAACCCTCTCATTTTTTTGAATTCTTGTTTCTTCACTCTTTTCTGTTTGGTTGTTCCTTTCTTCCTTCTGGTCCACTCCATTGATTTGAGTCCCAGTTTTCTTCCCCTCACTATTGGTTCCCTGTGCGTTTTCCTTCATTTCTCTTATCGTAGCCTGCATTTGTTCATCTAATTTGTGACCAAAGTCAACCAACTCTGTGAGCATCCTGATCACCAGTGTTTTGAACTGTGCATCTAATAGGTTGGCTATCTCTCGGTCGCTTAAAATGATGGGTTCTGGGGCTTTGATTTGTTCTTCTGTTTGAGCCATCTCTTTCTCTCTCTCTCTCTCTCTCTTTTTTTTTTTTTTTTTTTTTTTTTTTTTTTTTTTTTTTTTTTTTTTGGTCTGGTCGCATCTGTTACAGTAAGGGGCGGAGGCTTAGGTGTTCACCAGGGCAGGGCACCCCAGTTGCTGGGTTGTGACGTCGTATTTGGGGGTGGGTCAAGAGGGAACAATGGCGGTTGCTCCATTCTTTGTGGGACCTCAGTCTCCTCTGCTGCTTTCCCCAAGCAAACTGGGCCCCTCTGGTGCCAATTCCCATGTGGGTAGGCTTGTGCATGCCGTGGGACCCTCCAAGGACCTCCCCTGTGAGGCTGGCCCTCAACTCCCACAGGTGACCTCACTCAGTGTCCCGAGACTCTATTTCCCAGCTCTGTGATCCTGGGTTACGAGCACTGCCTTGCTTTACCATCGCCGCCTCACTGGGTCTGCTGGTTGCCGGTTGCCTCCCCTGGGCCAGGGTCTGCCAGCTGCCGCCTGCGCACTCAGGGTCCACCCACTGCAGTCTTGCGTGCCCCGGATGCCTTATGCGCCCAGTCCCACCGCTGTCTGCTCTCCACCCCATGACCCTTGCCTGGCTGCTCTTCTCCACCCCTCCTACTGGTCTGGATGCACGGGTCTAATTCAACTTCTTGGTTGTCCAACTTCCATTCAGATCAATTTTCTGTCATTACTGGATGTTATTCTGTTTCTAAATTGTTGTTGTCCCTATCTTGGTTGTGCATGGAGGTACAGTGCATCCAACTATGCCTCCATCTTGGCCAGAAGTAGCCTCAGCAATCTTGAGAAAAAGAACAAAGTTGGAAGTATCACACTACCTGACATCAAACTATACTACAAGGCCATAGTAATCAAAACAGCATGGTGCTGGCATAAAATCAGACACATAGATCAATGGAACAGAAAAAACTCACATCTATATGATCAATTAACATATGACAAAGGAGGCAAGAACATAGAATGGGGTAAAACAGTTTATTCAGTGAGTAGTGTTGGGAAAATTGGACAGATACATGCAAAAAAATGAAACTAGACTACTTTTGTACACTATTTACAAGAATAAACTCAAAATGGATTAATGACTTAAATACAAGACTCAAAAACATAAAACTTCTAGAAGAAAACATAGGCAGTAAAATCTGGGACATTTCTCTTAGCAATATTTTTGCCAATAAATATACTCAGGCAAGGAAAACAAAAGAAAATTTGTTTACAAAAGTAAACAAATGGGATTATCATATTTGCCACGCATAATGTGCACCCACATTTTTGGCCCAAACTTTCAGGAAAAAAATCTTTCATTTTAACTTTTTAATTCAATTATTTATTTATTTATATTTAGATACTTGTTTTCTTAAGTATCTAAAGGAATTTTATCATTTATTTTTGAACATATTATGGTACAAGAAATTTTATGTAACAAATAATTACAAAACACAAGAACAGATACAAGGTATTTCAGGTACCACACATGTGTAATGTGTACCCTTATTTTTCCCTCAAAAATGTGGGCAAAAAAGTATACATTATACTTGGCAAAACATAGTACATCAAACTAAAACGCTTTTACCCAGCAAATGAAGACATCAACAAAACAAAAAGACAACCAACCTACTGATGGGAGAACGTATTCATCAACGATACATCCAGTATGGGTTAATATCCAAAACGTATGAAGAACTCACACAACTTACCACCCAAAAAACAAACAACCCAATTAAACAATGAACAGAGGACCTGAACAGACACTTCTCCGAAGAGGATACACAGATGTACAATAGACGTATGAAAAGATGTTCAGTGTCACTAATCATCAGAGAAATGCAAATTAAAATCACAATATCTCCTGTCAGAATGGCTATCATCAATAAAACAATAAGTGCTGGCAAGGATGTGGAGAAAAGGGGACCCGCTGCACTGGTGGTGGGAATGCAGACCGGTGCAGCCACTGTGGAGAACAGTATGGAGATTTCTCAAAAATTGAAAAATGAAACTGCCTTGTAACCCAGTAATTTCACTTCTGGGTATGTATCTGAAGACTAATTCAAAAGAATATATGCGCTCTTATGTTCACTGCAGCATTATGTACAAATAGCCAAAGTATGGAAGCAGCCCAAGGGCCCGTCACTAGATGACTGGATAAAGAAGATGTGGTACAAATGTACAATGGGATAGTACTCCACCATAAGAAAAAAATGAAATACTGCCGTTTGTGACAACATGGATGGATCTAGAGGTTGTTGTGCTAAGCAAAGTAACCAGAGAAAGACAAATACTATATGATTTCACTTATATGTAGAATCTGAAGAACAAAATAAACAAAATGAAACAGACTCATACAAACAGAAAACAGACTGATGGTTGCCAAAGGGAAAAGCATTGAGGGGAAGGGTGAAAAGGCGAAGAGATTAAGAAATACCCATTGGTAGTTACAAAATCATCACAGGGATGTAAAGTACAGCATCGGGAATATAGTCACCGATATTGTATTAATTATGGACGGCGCCAGGTGGGTACTGGAAATATCGAGGGGAACACTTTGTAAAGGATGTAATTGTCTAACCACTATGCTGCACACCTGAAACTAATACAAAACAACATACAATGTAAACTGTAATTGAAAAAATAAAATTTTAAAAAGAGAAAAAAAGAAAACGTGCTGCTCAAGTATGTTTAAAGGGATGAGGTTCTGTTGCCAACAGAAAGCAAAGGAGGACAAACCTTCTTTAGTGGAGATTCAAAATAGCTATTGTTAGTTTGAATTTAAACAGGATGTGTGAATTTATGGAATATACTAAAAGGCCAGTTGCTTTTCTCCAGCAGACAGCCTGCAATTTTTCCCTTGGCTCCAGAGGCTACTCCGTCTGTGAGCAGTGGACTCGAATGCCTGAAAGAGGACGGCAGCAAACACACTCCGTCCTCAACGCTGGGGCTGCAGGAAAGGGGAACATATTCATTCTTCCCCAAGAATTTCTCATGATAAACTGGCTCTCACATGCGTCTGGCCTCGCAGCCCCAAATCACACTTCTAACAATCTCAAACCAAGAGTTTAGTTTAAAATGGTCATCAGTAAGATGGGTGAACTTGAAGACTTACCAAGAGAAATCATTAACATATAAAACAGGAAGAAGACAGAATTTAAAGAACAAAAGCAGAATATCAGTGAGTGGTAGGACATCCAGCAACCAATCCCTCAAGAAGAGGGCAGAAGGGAGGGAACAGAAAAAACATGTGAAGAGACGATGGCCAAAAATTTTCTGAATTGGACAAAAACTATAAACTCATAGATCCGAGGTATGCAGTGAATCCAAACCACAAGAAACATGAAGAAAACTTCATCACATTGCTCAAAATCAATGATTAAGAGGAAATTTTAAAAGTAGGCAGGGAAAAAAGACATGTTTTACACAGAGGGAAAAAAGGTTATAAGTGAGTCAGGATCCCAGCAGGTTTCTCACCGGAAGCAATGTGAGGCAAGACAACGGAAGACATCTTGAAGTATTAAAAGAACATTTATAGACTTAGAATTCTGTACCCAGTGAAGCTATAGTTCAAAATGAAGGTGAGTACTTTTTGTCAGACTCATAAAACCTGGAGGAGTTTATTACCAGCAAGAAAGGTTAAAAGAAATCCTTCAGGCAGAAGGAAATGCTAGCCAGTGGGACTTAGCCATTCTAACAGGTATGCAGTGGTGTCTCATTGTTGTTTTAACTTGCAGTTCCCCCATGACACGTGATGTAGAGCATCTTTTATGCTTATTTGCCATCTCTTTATTTTGTTTCTTGAGGTGCCTGATCAGATCTTGTGCCCATTTTAAAACTCATGTTGTTTGTTCTCCCACTGTTAATTTGAGTTCTTTGCAAATATTGTGGATTCCAGTCCTTTATCAGGTATGTGTTTTGCAAGTATTTTTTACCAAGCAGTGGCTTCTCTTTTCTTTCTCTTAATAGTGTCTTTAACAGAACAGAAGTTTTAAAAAAAATTTTTAAAGAAGTCCAACATCATTTTTTTTTCATGGATTATACTTTCACCAAGCCCAAGTTCACCTAGATTTTCTCTGTGTTATTTTCTAGGAGTTTTATAGTTTTACATTTTACACTTAGGTCTAGGACACATCGTTTTATCTTTTTATTAATACTCTCCACAATTCCCCCATTTTAATTGCTACATTGGTGATTGTTTTCCATTTTGCACTATAAATTATACTCTGAAAATTATGTATTCCTCTATTGTGCTATGTTTTCCTGCTTTCTTTCCACAGGTATTTCTTCTGTAATGATCTTGTTTTTATTTTTTATCCTCACCCGAGGACATTTTTTTTTTATTGCTTTTTAGAGAGAGAGGAAGGGAGAGAGAAACATCAGTGTGAGAAAGAAACATCAATTGGTTGCCTCCTGTACGTGCCCAGACTGGGGATTGATTGTACGCACCCTGACCAGGGACTAAACCCACAGCCCTTCAATTATAAGGTGACGCTCCTACCAGCTGAGCCACACTGGCCAGGGCTATACTGATCCTTTTATAACATCTGTATTGCTTGGACTCATGCAGTAACTTCTTTAATCATGAACATATTATGCAATTAGTAATAATCAAAGATTCCTCGTTTACAAATGGGGAATGCTTGTGATTCAGGCCCTAAAAGAAACTAACTCAATATGTGTCTAACTCGGTATGTATCGCCCAGCCCCCGTGAAGCTGCACGGGCAAAGAGCTGTGAAGATTCTGAAAGGGTCCCCATAATGGAACATTCCAAGAAAGAGTGGTGTCCAAATGGGCTGGGTATCATGCTCCTCCTGGAGCTGGGCTCGCCCTTTGCAGCCTAACGCATATGGTGACAGGTGGAGAAACTACAAATAGCCTTGGCCTCAGAATGGAAAAAATGATTCGCTGGGGCCAAGGCTTTCAAAGTGACTTAGTGACAGGAATGCAAGGGGCAGACCTGAGGGTACAGGGGGTGTAGTGCAGGATCGCAGGGGACTTGTGAGTGCCCGGGCCTGGGCGCCTCCCACTCTCACGCCGGCCCTCAGACAGGGACCAGAAATCTCAACCCCAGAGTCTGTGTGGTGAGTCCCACGAACACCAGCTTGTCGTCAGCAACAAGCTGAGCTGAGCCACTATGAACTGCATGTTTCCCAGGACAGTTGGGCCGCTGGCTCCTGTTGTGTTTTGAAGCTGCTGGACAGGGAGCAGCTGAGCTCACCTATCAGCTGTGTCGTGTTACCTGGAGGGCAGGGCGAAGGCCACGGAGAGGGATTTAGAAGCTCTGGGTTTTAATCCCAGCTACACCTGTCTACTCATTGAACACTTTTGGAATTTTGATTTCTTCATTTTTAAAATTGGGTTATGAGCTGGCTTTACTGGGAAGGTGACTGTGAGTAACTAACTGATGAAATAGGCCACTTGGTGCTCTGTAAATTGTTCCGTGGATGAGTAGAGTTGAACATGAACTCCAAGCCTCACCCCGTGAGATGTTTAAGGCCACATGACCCCAAGATTGTTTCCATTCCAAAACCCGAAATCCACCCACTGTCCTTGCAGCCCATCAGGTGGCGCTGCTCAGACCTGAGCATGGGACAGACCCCCAGAGGGCTTCTGAAAACAGCGATGGGGCCCAAGACTGGGCCTTCCTAACAAGGCCCCAGATGGATGGACAGACAGATGGTCTTGCTGCTCTCCAGGGGACCTCGCCCCTGAGCACTGTGGCGGCTGAGAAACTCTGACCAAAGGAGATCTGGTGAGCAACACTTAGGCGCACAGTCCGGGCCGCTTGGTGGGCACACAGCCTGCAGCCCCTTGGGAGGGGCTCACACTCAGTTGATGTGCGACTGTCACCAACCACTCAAACTCTTCAGTTTTGAACAGGAGGGCCTGTGTTTTCATTTTACTTTGGGCCCCATAAATTACGAAGCCTTTCCCGTTCCTCGTTCAGGTTTTACAAATGAACTTTGGGTAATGAACAAATGTCATTTTGGAAAGGCACCTTAAAAACTACTAAGAACATTTAAGCTGCTCTACACCCAAAGAAACAGGCTTATTTAGAAATTATTGTATTATTACTGGCATTTTCCACCCTGCTAATCCACCCAGCAGAGTCTGGTGTGCATAAGCGGCAAGCCCTCAGCCCCATAGGGTGGCCTGGGGCCCGGCTCATCTGCCCCTTTCTGCTCCCTCCCTCTTCTCCCCACCACAAGTCTCTCTAGCAGGGATGCCTGCATCTCAGAGATGAATTCCTCCAGAGAGAAAACAGTATTATTGTATAAACATACATATTTCTGAGGGTGGAGGACTTTACCCTTTGAATGACAGCATTCAAGGACAGCCTGCTCAGCCTCTCTCAGACTGGGCTGATTGTCAACTTAGCCCTAATTCCAGAGACCCTTTAGGGGTCGAACCTGAAGGTGTGGCTCAAGCGAGACCAGCTACATGGGCGCGCTGACTGTGAGCGGAGTCAAGGCCAGGGAAGCAAAATGAAGACATCCACTTCTTTTTTTAGGACGGGATTTCCTACACTGGCATACCTCTTGACTTGTTTTCCTTTCCGTCAGAGCTAATAAAAGCACTTGCGTTTTACATAGTGCTGTAGTTGTGCGTGTCAACAGTGTACAGAAGTGTAAAGCCAAAATCCACTTATTTTGCTTCCCAGGGGGTAACTGGCATTTTATTGGTAGAAACAGACAATTTAAAGAAACTTTTCCAAGAGGGCAAAAAAGAAAAGTGAAAGAGCCATTGCCTAGCCCTGGCCAGATGGTTCAGTTGGTTGGAGCGTTGCCCCAGGGACCCAAAGGTTGCGGGTTTGATTCCTGGTCAAAGCACGTACAGATCAATGTTTCACTCTCCTCTCTCTCTCTCTACCTTTCCCCCTTCCCTTCTTTTCGAAATCCATAAACATATCCTTGGATGAGGATTAAAAAAAGAAAAAGAAGGAGCCATTGCCTAGATTAAGATTTTATCAGACTGACTGAGAAAGAGTCTTGCTCTCAAAGTGGCAGCCGGGGACATGAGGACGTGCTAAGAATGCAGTGACGTGACCAGCGCCTGAGTTTTTGTCTCACTGAAGAGTGACGGGGAAGATGAGATGTCAGCAGACCAGAAATGAAGGAACTAGTTAGCTTCCATCTAACTTGGAGAAGCTACTCTAAAAATGCCAAGACATTTAACCCACCCTTCCTCTGAAGGGTCAGGTACCCACAGCCCCACTGTAGCATACAGGGAGAATGTGCACTTAGAAAAGGGGTCTCACTTCCTCAGGAATCTCTGCAGCCATAACCCAGAAAATTGTCATCCCCGCCGAATAAGTCTGATGCCCTGAAGTGAATGGCACAATGCACCCAGCGTGCACACAGAACCCCTATCCGAGGAGCCAAGGTCACAGGGACTGTGGCAGACCTGTCAGCTACTATTTCCTCAGTGGTAATGGCTACAGATCACTGTCGATAATTAATTTGTATTGCATACTGACCTTGGCGTGGCTGTGGAATGAGGACTCAAAAGCACATGGAACTACTGTTAATCATTGTCCTTCCCCAAACGATGGTGGCACCGCACCCAGTACCTGCGGAAGGAGCTAATCCATCGCATACAGACTGGTGACCGTCCCAAAGAGCAGCTCCATTGCATCACATTATGTCCCCATTCGACACCTTCCGGTGGGTTCCACTGCTCACCTAATCAACCCTCAGCTCTTCCCCCAGGGCCGCAGGACTTCCCACGCAGAGGAGCCCCAGTTCACTTTAACTCACAGCACCAAACAGAACCCAAAGTTCGCTGGATCTGCTCTCACGCTTTCCCGCTTTTTGCATTTGACCTGTGATTTGTTCCACATACCTATACTTCCAACACCTGGTTTTTCATCCAGGGCCCAGATTCAGTACTAGAACCACCACGAAGTCAACCTGCCATTGAGGAACACCTCCCTCCTGACGCTTACCTTTCTCGATCTGGTTGTACAGAGGGATGTGCTCTTGTCTTATTTTAGCAATCATATTTTGCCAAAGATGGTCAGTTTTCTAAAACGTGGAAACTGTCGAGTTCTGCCTTATCTCTCCTGGCAGGGGCAGGGGGATGCAGGGAAGGCTTTGTTAGTTGGCAATTCGCCAACTTCTTCAGAGGCAGGAGACTCTTCTGCAAATGCCAGGCTCTCTGGGAAGACGGTGATGTGGCCATGCACAAATCAGCATTCCAGAGACACTGACCACGTGCCTGCACTGCACTGGCCACCATGCCTACCGATACACTCAGTTCCCTTATCAAAACCAAGACGACTTGACTAAAAGGAAGGGTGAATCTATTTCACAGATGCAATACAAAATTATGACAATCAATATGAGCATAAAAAGGCAAACAAAATCTATCAACATATAGTTTCTTGCTAAATTTTTATTCATTTTGTCTTTGGTCAATTTTTTTTATTTATTAATTTTTAGAAAGAGAGGAAAAGGGAGAAAGAGTGAGAAAGAAAGAAAGATCAATTTGTTGTTCCATTTATTTATGCATTCATTGGTTGATTCTTGCATGTACCCTGACCAGGGATTTGAACCCACAACCTTAGCATATTGGCACGATGCTCTAAACAACTGAGCTACCTAGCCAGGGCTCCAACTTCTTAACTTTAAAAAATATATATGGAAAAAATAATTTAAGGTCAAAACAGTCACTGCTCTTTCAGTTCACCAGGAGGACACCTAAGTTAGCCCGAAGAGCAAGCATTTGCAAGAGCACAGGTGGAGACGCCTCCAAAGGCGGGTTCTACATGATCCTCGTGGGGAATGCAACACACTTTCCAGAATAAGGGGACCAAAAACAGAAGCCAGGTCACAATTTCATCAAACCAAGTCAGGAGAGGATTAAAATTTACATCGGTATGCCTGTCCCTGGGGTAAGACGTATCATCCAAAGCAATGAGGTATCACTTTACTTCCAGCAAGGAGCTGCCGTGGTTCTACAGCCCAGGGGTAACCGAGCACACCTCTCACCCCTGAAATGCCTTGCGCACTGAACACTCGCCTTGCATCACTTGCACCAGAGCTGCACAAACTCCAGCAGGGAAGTCTGGCCACAGGTGTCAGTTCTGAATCTGTCCGGCCCCTAATGGCTTTGGCTCCTCCACGTCAGAACTTAGCGTGTTTCCTACATCAAGGCTCTTATGCTGAAGCAGGGGCCAGACGCAAAGGCAGGCCTGTACGTGTGGCGGCTGACATGACCCATGTGCCTGCAGATGGAAGAACTCTCACAGCTGCGCCTCTTGCCAAACTGCCAAGCCACCTCCAGATCAACGCCATGTCTGTGCTTACCAAAGGAACTGAAACAAGAATCTAAATCCCAAAATTGCATTGGTTTGATGGGTCACATCTTCATTGCCTACTTAAGGACTAAATTAAATTCTAATTTATTAATCTCTTTGATACTAGTGATAATTGGTATCTGAAAACGTGTCTTCCTTACGCAAGTCATTATAATGATGCTTTAAAATATCATGGAACCAAACTGCTGTCCCATTGTGTCCTCTGCTGGTTTTATGCTGCTTTTCCACTCACACCCAAAGGCAGCACCCGAAGAATGTCGACTCCATCCCCCGCCATCTCTGTGCCAACCAGCCAAGCTGAAAAGAGAAGAGCAATATTTTGCACACAGCTTTTCAGGAGATGATTATCCCATTTGAACGTGCGGCTGGACTTGAGATGAAAATTATAATGCTACATTTCCATGTGAAAGAACTGCTAATGAAAGGTTTTGTTCTGTTTTCAGAAACAAGCATCAAAAATCTGGCTGTAACATTGAGGACGGGAAGGCAAGCAAAAAGAGAAGCCCATAAAATGCAGCATGAGGGACGCTTCTCCGCCATCCCCATCCACCGTCATTTATTCATTAGGGGACCAGAAAATGTAGCATCCAAACGGGGGTATGTCTGAAAGTGGAAGAAGGGAGGCTGTCCATGGTTGTGGTGGGGACAATACCTATGAATTGAGCACTCCTTACATGCAGGGACTATATGACATATTGGGGATATAAAGAGGCTAAAAAAGTAATTTCTTTTTCCAAAAAATGCCTAAACTTTAGGTGAGGAGAGAAGATATATACAAAAAAGAAACACACCCCAGAGCAGCTAAATCAGGGGCATTGATCCTAAGAATGTAATTATTAAAGGCTGAGAAAGGCGTCACTGAAGAGGTCCAACCCAGCCTGCATTTCTACATCATTAAACCTTACAAATTGGCAGACGTAGCTCAGTTGCTCCTAACAGCTACCAGGAGAGGTTAGCGAGGCAGGTGCCATCTTTTTGTCTCACAGGCGAATCAGCAGACAGGAGATGGATTCTCCAGCCAACCTCCCTGCTGTTGAAGGATGGGGTGCAGAAGAGAAGCCAGGTGCTCTGATGCAGCCTCGGTGCCCTCTGTTATAGCAGTCACCATGGAGGAGGGCCACATGGTCACCACAGTTCTGGGAACAACAGTGAAGTGTTATGAACAAACCCTAACTGGGTTTGCACAGAAGACAACTCAAGTAGATGTAAGAGATAATATTAAGACCCCAATTTATGTAGGAGTGAAATTATGAAAAGTCTTGAGTGCTGGGCTAAAACTATTACCATATTTTACCATGTATCATGCACACTTTTTGTCCAAATTTTGAGGGAAAAATAAGGGTATGCATTATACATAGGTATAATGATTACACACCATGGATATAATAATACCGTGTGTAATGCACACAAAACATGGCTGTACATTATACACAGGAGCACACTATACATAGCAAAATAGGGTAAACTGGGTCAAGGACATGAGGTGTATAGCATCACATCTTCAGAGCAGGAAGACACTAGAAAGAGGCCGGCTGTCCTATTGCCGCATGGGGCGCCGTGCTGTAGGTGGGAGTGAAGACGGCAGGTCTTGAGGTGGGAAGGGCTGTGGGACTCCCCAGATGTGAGGAGAGAAGGGGACCAGCTGTGTTATTATAAGAATGGAATACTATGAACAGAAATAGGGAAGCTCAGGAAGAGGGCTTCTGAACAGTATGTCTTAGAGGTCTTTCTGTACCATGACATGCAGACATACTGCACTATTTTTCATTATCGCACGGTATTCTGTAGCATAGTTGCACCAGAGCCTCTTTTAGCTTAATTCAGTCTTGATTTCACTCACCATTTTGTCAACATTTACACTTTCAATGATAAAGGAAAATTTTGTACTTGTGAGTCTTCACCTAATGAATAAATACCAGAGGAAAACACTAGTTAGGTAACTTGGTTCTTCCGGGGCATTGCACGGTTGGCATGGAAACAGCATATTCAAAGGCATCTGAAAAGTCTGACTCAGTGAGTCAAATTTTCACTCAAAGAACATTTATTGAGTAATTTCTACGTGCGAATCACAGGTGACAGTGCTGTAGGCTTGAGCTCAAGGAATTTAGAGTCCAGTAGAGGAGACACTCATGTAACAAAAGGCAATTCAGAAAGAGAATGAAAACCACACTGGAGGCATAAGCAAATGCTCAGAGAACACTGAAGGCGGAGGCATCGATTCTAAATGCAGAAGGTTCATCGTGAATGACCTTGTGGATCAGCAATTGATTTTTCTCTTCTGTCCTCCAAATCCGATCCGTACGTGGCGGTTGAACCATTCAGAAAATGCGTATTGATTGTGTGATCCCAGGAACAGAACATGAACAACTAATATTTGTGAAGCACATACTATGCAGTGACCAAAAACACAGTGCTCCTTTATGTCACCTCATTTAATCAAATAATGGAAAGCAGGTTGGAGAGAGAAAATATTGTTTGCTTAGTCATATATTTGTATATATTCCAATAGTACTCTAAAAGGATATCTGTGAATAATTTTTACTAATTCCATAAATACAGGAAAGTTATTAATTTGATATGTGCAATTATATACATGATAATTATTTTCTAATTAAACATAAATACTAAATAACCTAGTAAATTATGTTTGTAATTGCATGCTAATTTTGAATGCCTATTGATCATGCACTACATACATTCCTAGTTACGTTTAGAACCCTTTTCTTCTTCCCCTTTCTCTCCCCTGCTGGCCCCCATTCTGCATCACTTTCTTTAACTAAAACACAATAAGTATTCGAGTTCCATGATCTCCATTACTTATAATTTTTACAGATAAAAGAATATATTCCCTTAGGTTTGGGAACTACTTTTAGTCTGTTTTTTATTATTAACCTCAAAACAAAACAAAACAAAAACCCTTTCACCCTCTTTCTTCGACTGGTGGTTTTTTTCCTTTCTGTAGCATTTCCTTTTTCCAGCACTAAATTGCGCATGAAAGTCAGTTTTACCTAGTGTCTAGATTAGGCTCCGGTTTTAATCCAGGAAGGGGCAAGGAGAACGGACAGCTGAGAGGTCTGTGGTTCAATCTGAGCACCAGTTCCATCACGTGGTTGGGCCATGGAGATGAGAAGCTGGCTCAGGTTCATACCTTAGCCGCAAGTGGGTGGGATTCAGTAACTTCTCTCACCCATCTTCTCCCACTGCACATACAGGGTAGGGGAACCAAGAGCTGGAGGGATGGTCGCTGGGCTAAAAGGAGGCTCCAAGCACCCGGGGCAGCTCTCTGCCCTGGAATCATAGAAGTCATGTCTGAAAGAAAGAACTGGGTGGTTAGAAAGTGTCAGAAAGAGGAACAGAGGAGGACCCCCTACAGTCTGCCTCACAGGAGGAGATGCTCCCGGGTCCCACCCCTCATGCCCTCCCCTGCAGGATTTCTGCCCTGGGTCCTAAAGGTGACCTCTGGCAGTTTGAGGCTCCACACCTGAAGGACAGGGTCGGGGAAAGTCACACTGTCTCCCACCCCACCCTACCCCACACAGGCAGCCACCTGCTCCTCACACTCCCACGCGCACATATTTTACAGGTGAAACAAACTAAAAGCAAGCATCAAGCTATCTTAAGAAAAAAATAAGGCACGAAAGGAAATGTGCAGCTGCAAAATGTAAATGGAACATGAAAGGAGAGGAGGCATGAGAACCAGCCACCACTTCTATCCTCAACACCCTCCAAAGCTCAGAATGTGGGGCAGGAGTAGTAATATGTAGTGATCAGTGGCCTCTGTTTTCAGACATTATTTTTACCCACAGCCTGTCTTCAGGGTGATGGCCCAATTTATCCACGTGGCCGTGTTCCCCACCCCTCCCCTTTGCAGAGGACTGGCAAGGAGACTTGGAGGGAATCATAAGGTTCTCAAGGCTGGAACCAAGGGCAGGACATTTTCATCTAAATCGATGGGAGATGCTGCGGGTGGAGGGGTGGGCGAAGGAAGAAGGAACCCTGAATTCCATACACGAGATGAGCTGAGAGCCGAGATGGACACCAGATTAGAGAAGCTGGAACCAGGGACAGAGCTGAGCATTTGGAAAGCAGCTGAGGCTCACGCAGGAGGGGAGCTCATTTGAGTGTCTGCCTCCAGCTGCTGGTCTCGGTGCTGCCACATGGGCAGGCGGGTCAGTTGCCATTCCTGGGGCCTGAGGGTGTGGCTAGTGCGGGGTGGGGGTGCATCAAGGGGAGGCAGGCCCTCAGGTCCTTTCCCTTGCTGTGTCCTACAGGCTGTCTCTGGAGCTGCTGCCCTCCCCAGAGCTGGGGGCAGCTCCCCTGCTTCTGCCTAGCAACTGCTCTGTCACCAGCTCTCAAATGAAACACACACCCTCCCGCCATAGTACACATTTTCTTTTGTGTGTTGTTTTGTTGTTGTTTCTAGGCACGAAGTAATGTCTCGGCATAGGTAAGATAAAAGTGAATGAAACGTTTTTCTCAAGGCAACCAGACTCTGCAGCATGCCTGCCCCACACTCCGCTTCCTGAGCTGCTCAGGTAACCGCATCCCTGGCAGTGCTCTAGATGCTGAGAGCAGCAAATCGTGATAGCAGGAGGTGAAACAAAGGGCATTTGTCCTTCTGATGTGACAAAAAGAACATGAAGGCTGTGCAATGATGATGGCTCTACTACGCAGAGTTCATGTCCTTGGCCCCCACAGTCACAACATGGCTGCCTCTGCTCCAGGCATTGAAGGCAAGGAGGGCAAGGGGCGACACCAGCATTTTCTTCCTCCCATCTGTTCCGTTTGTAAGGAGGTGAAACACTTTCTCAGGAACGGCTCTCACCCACTTCCTTTCATGCCTCATCGGAGATGCAAGGTCACTGCTGACTGCAGCGTAGGCCAGGAGAGCAAATCTCTATTAGCTCGTTTATTTCCCCAGTTTCTGCACTAGGAGGCAGACAGGGAAAGGGGCACCGGGAATGGCCATAGGCCCCAGGAGCTTCTCCGCAGGGTGCCAAGGCACAGGCCACTGTGCAGAAATAGTCCCTCGGGGCAGCTCAGGCTGGCTGCCTCTGGCTCCAGGCCTACCCCAGTTCACTGTGCGCCTCGCTATCTGGTCTTGTCCTGCCTTTATACTCTCAAAAATCAAGGAACCATGAAGAGCTTTTATTTATCTGGCTTATATCTATCCATATTTACCATATGAGACATTAAAACCAAGGAACTTTAAGACTATTCATTTAAAAATGACAACAGGGAACCCATTACATGTGAATACAGATTTCAAAGAGTATATTTTTATGAAATATAACTCTTTTTCAAAAAAAATCAGTGCATACAGCAGCCTTGTTTTGCAATTTTGCAAATCTCTTTATCACACACCTTGCTAGAAGGAAGCTGGGCTCTCCTCTGCTCCTGTAATCTGTCATTGTCACAGACGACATGGCGTCGGGGAAACCCAACTGCATGCTCACCACAGGACAAGAGTGGAAAAGAGAGGTGATATCTTAGTTCTCTTATCAAATATCATTATTATAAAAATAGCTCTGAGCTCCCACACCCCTGACAGGGCCTCAGGCCCACCATGAGAACCAGTGCACTAGCCAGTAAGCCCTGAGCTAGCCATCATAGAGTGTCTGCCACTATCTCCGCTTCCAATTTCTAGCTTTGCGTTTTATTTGCATAACTAAATGGCCAATTCAGGTATTAGCCTCGGAACTAAGAAATGGTCTTCTCCACAGCATATACAAGTCTTCATGGCTCACTGAACGGAGAGCTACCAGCACTTTGAAAACATGGGTTCAGTGGGTTTTCCTTTTATGCATTTGGATGTCAAAAGTCATAGGGTCTTTTCAGTCCTGGCTCAGACAGCATCTGTGCCCCTCTTCCTCCCAGGAGTCTCTGCCAGAAAGAAGCCTCCCTCCCCAGCTCCCGCACCGGAGCAGGGCTGGGTGGCGGGCTGGGTGGGAGACGCGGGCAGGGGAAGCAGGCACCACTCCCACCTCAGCCTCTCTCTTGCAAGGCCACTTGCCTGTGCACGGCCCTGTTTGCAGGGCTTATCACAGCTGATGACATCCAAATTCACTCTCTAAATCTTAGGATCAAACCTAAGACTCTCAGTCAACTGTTGTCAACGTTTAATTATACCAACCGCATTCTCATTATACGAGTCAAGCTCTTAGCTCTTCCATCAGCGCTGGGAGTTCACAGGGCAACACTGGGGAGGGGCCGGGACTCAGGACACCTCCCGCTGCCACCTCCCCTGAGAGCTCCAGGGCTTAATTGTGAAGTGTCAGGAGCATTGTTGGCAAATTGCGGGAAAAGCTGGACAGCCCCACCCCCAGCCTCCAAGGTCTGGGAAACAGTCCCCCAGCCAGGTTTCCGGAGGAGGCGTTGGGGTTCGCAAGTCCGGTACAGAATCCCCCAGAACTTGCTCAAACTCTAAGTCCTGGTCCCTTCCCCCAGCTCCTTGGAGAAGTTCTCCGGGCCCCACCCGGGTTGCAAAGCCCTGATCTAGGTTGTTAGGAAAGAGCTTTATTAAATTTAAATTTAGCATGCGAAGCTGTGGATAACCCTATCTCTGCTTCTGAGAAACAGCTGTTTACTATTCTAACACTGCAGACGCCTGGCAACGGCTGGAGGCAGGACTGGCAGCCTGGGCTCACGAAGCTTCTGAGCAGCTGCTCTGCCAGGGACCCCAGCCCCGAGTCCCACCTGCCCAGCGTGGTGTTCAAGTTAGGAGGGGTCCATGACCTCAAACTTCGCAGGACCAAGAAGGGCAGTCGGGACCTATTTTGGATGATCCTGGGGGATTATTTAGAAAGGAAATTCCATAAAGTCCATGTAGCTCTCAAAAAGTATTTTGTTCCATTGCTTGCTTTCTTTGTGCCTCTGGTTCTATTTCTGCTTTTCCCTCTTGACGTTTATGGGTCTGGAACTGAAGAGCAGTGAAAGGAAGCTATTGTCCTGAGGAGACATCCCTGCCCCGGGGCAGTTACCGAAACCCACCGGTAGCCGGCCTTCCGGGTACAGCTGCAGGACGGGCCGGGTCAGTGGTGTCCCTGCTAATCTGAGGGGGCATTCTTATTCTACAGTCACTTCCTCGGGAAAATGTGATATGGTCCAGAGCTGTGCAGGCTCTGTGGCCACATGCGTTGCTGACCACCGAGAATCTGTTTGCCCACACTTTCTTTTTGAAATATGTGCTGCAGGCAAAGCCCTCTGACTAGACCCTCTGCTTGCTCCTAAGTCACATGCGCGGTGCGTGACACTTGATGTTGGAGTGGGGGCATTGGACAGCGGGGCAAAGGGTCACCGTATCTGTACAAGTGACATTATAGACATGCCATGCCGCGTGATCTGCAGCTAAAAGGAGACTCCGGGGGCTGGAGGGAATGGAAAGTGATGATGCGAGGTGCCAGAGCAGCAGATACTGTGACCTCAGATGACACCCAGAGCCAGCACAACACACGCTGAGTGGCTGCGTGCTGCCATGACATCGCGCACAGGGGACGTTGTGCAGTCATATATTATTCCCTGCTCGAAGTGTCCTGTCCAATGAGCCTATGTGTTATGGAGAAAATACAATGAAGCTCGTAGACTGCATCAATATTTGGTGTTGGATATGTGCTCTGGAAGAGACTGGTATTTATGCATTTAAAGAGTGATTTTTTTAGCAAAATTTATCCAAACTCACCTCTTCCGTGTCATCTTTGACATTTTTCTCTGGCAGACATGCACCAGCCAACAAGTACCAGCAGAGTCCCTACCACGGTCAAGGCAGCGGGCTGAACAATAAAGATGAAACAGATGTGGAATCTGCTAGCTAGCAGGAGAGGATAGGTATTAACACACAAAGAGCTATTCCACAGGTACACATAAAAATATACATTTATACAGATAAATGTCACAGAGTATGGCCACAGAACCTTCCATTGGGTAGGATATCTGTAAATGAATGAATCATATACACGTCAGCAGGACTATTTTTATGGCGGATGCACAGGAATATGCTTCTAGAATCTTTACCCCTGGAATTCTGGAAACCAGGGAGAGATTCCAGAACCTTCCTTCTAATAAAGAATTTGTATAACAAAAGTAACAGTGAACCTTCTTTGTAAGTTTATGTATAGCTCCTTCTGTCACTGAAGGAATCACACCTTTATCAGATGATTGTGTAACATAAGCACACAGTCCCCCTTTTTCCACAGCAAATTCCACGGGGCGGCAGAGAGGATGCGCAGCTCACTGCCCAGCCATCTGTTGCTCAATGGTTTGTCATCCACACCATCCTCCTGACGTCATCCTGAGTCCAAGGAGGGAGGGTAAAATGCAAAATTCATTGGGCCAAGGCTACATGGAGGGATTTCCTTTGCTGTGAGGATGAGACACATGCATATCCTAAGGGAACATTTTCGAGTATAAGGTCTCCCCAAGGCAGTATTTTGATGTTTCAATGTTTAAAAAAATACTGGTGTTGTAGAACTAAATATTTTTTATATTTTGAACCTTTTAAAATACATACAAGTGTTATTTTTAAATCTAAATACTGTTCATTTATAAGCTTTTAGTTAAACTGACTCCATGAGAATTAAATTTGAACAGCTATTTCTAATAATAATGGAATGAGGTCTTGGTGGAGAAGGTGAGTGTGCGATCCAAAACATGTTTTGTGTTTTTTTAGAAAAATAGTGCATCAAAGTGGAACTTTTCTAGGGGTTTGGTGTAAAGACACAAAAGCAAATTTGAAATATGTCATCTAAGAATCTTAATATTAAAAAAAAAAGAGAGGCAAGCTTACCAGCAAATGACTAGCATGCTTTCTCTAATTTACACCTTGTCCTGCCCTGTGGGAGCCCGTCTCCACTAAAGGCCAGCAGCGCTCCTGGGGAAGTCCATCAGCACTTGGCACTGGACCTCAGCGTCACAGGGGGGAAACCACAACGCCAGGCCGCCTGCTGCCCTGTCTGCCTGCAAGGAGGTTCCTGCCATGCACTGCCCGTCTCCACAGCAGTGCCTTGACCTGCAAGGTGGCACTGGCCCCCCACTCACCCCCAGCCCCCATTCCCACTCCCACTCCCACCCCCACTGGGTGATTCCAGAGATTTCATTTCCTCACCCTGTGACCCTGAAGGCATGCGTACCTGTGCACACATGCTTAGCCTCTCCTGGTCCCCTTCTTCGGCCATTGCAGAATCCTTGCTGCATAGCACTGAGTCTGCTTTCAAACAGTACTGTCTCATACCACCAATCCCCAGCTGCCTGTCCTGCTTCTAGTATGAGTGTCTGTTAGAAATAAGACCTTCAGGAGAGGAAAGAAAGAGAGGGAAGAGAGGGGGAAGAGTGGTGACAGAGACAGAGATGGAGGAGATGGAGACAGAGGAGATGGAGAGAGGGAGGGAATTTCCCTCGCTTCCTCCCCCTCATTCCATCCCCTCTGTTCCTTCCACCCCAGCACTAGAGCCTGGCAGTAAATGTGGGGAGAGGAGGAATAGGAAGACCCTCATCTTGTCCCCTATGTCCTGCCACCGTGCCTCTCTCCCCTCCCTGCATCTCACTGCCCTGTCCCCCGGGGTCCCTGGTGAGAAGGATATGGGAAAAGATCAACCCCAAGAGGGCTGGGTCCTGTCCCACACTGTTCCTGAGCCCCTGGGCCACTCCATCACCCTTACCCCTCAAAGTGGCCTTCGCCCCTTCTCCCTGCCCTGTCTGCTCTCATGTCCTCTAAGATTCTTAATGAAGAAGAAGAAGAAGAAGAAGAAGAAGAAGAAGAAGAAGAAGAAGAAGAAGAAGAAG